>VZTQ01013195.1:507116-723222 GCA_013400755.1 Pelecanoides urinatrix | reverse complement strand
CAGCCGAAACCAGGACAGCTGCTGCAGAGGATACCACCTCGACTATAACAATGCTATCACAAAGGTCACAGCATCGCTCCTGAAGTCCTGCACCCTTTTTCCCTGGGAGACAAGGGAGCTGGCACACCAGGGACGCAGGGCCACTGCCGGGATTCCCTCCCAGCTCCTCATTGCTCTCCCATCTGCGGGGAGTCAAAATTGTGGGGTGCCGCAGAGGTATTACTGCTGCTTCTCCAGCGATAAGTAATCGTTCCTCATTTATTGTCACCTGGTGGGAGCTCCAGCTTCCATTTACAATTCCCATTCAGCACTCACTTTGCTATATTTTACCTTACAGTAATGAAGGCACTTTTTAGGATGACATCTATTCTATGATTCTAAGACTCTATGACATTAAGTAGTGATATAAAGTGACTATGCCTTACCCTTACAGTCCCTTCATAACACATTAGAATTTGAATATTACTGGCTTTTTTTGTAAAAAAAAAAAAAAAAAAATCTGCCTTAGTTACTTAATCACTGAAAGATGAAACGTTTAAGTAACATAGACCACGATGTATTTCACCTTCTGTACAGCCTGAAGGCTCTAAGGTTTTTTCCTTTTAGTATCAAAAAGCCTTAACAGTAAATTACCATGTGATACTAGAAGTAAAGAAATCCAAGTCTTGTTCTGTGTTATTCCGAGCCTGATTTAATTCTGAGATCTTTACTTTTTTATCGAGTGTGAAATACAGTAATTTGCTTTAAGGTGATGTAGGATAAGGCCTACGCACCACTTACATCTCACACAACTCGGTACAGAGCCTGTGCACTATTTGCACTTGAATGCTTCCCAGTTTTTCTAAGTTTCTTTTTTTTAAATTGAGGGAGGTTGGGTGTTTTTTTCCCCCTATAGAGAGTACACATTTCTGAATGTTATGCAGATACCGTCTCTTACTTAAATTTTGTTCCTGCTGTTTCTTCGCAGATTATTACCTATTAGCACCTTGGGTTGAGCAGATGACAACAAAGTATCCCAATGATGAGTCTGAGGAGATAATCAGCAGGGGCTGAGCCTCGTTAGCTGTCACTGCATCAACAGCTCAATATGAGCTCATTTATTCAGGTTTACAAGTAAAGCCCTGCAGAAAGGGCTAAGGCAGAGACTTGGGCTGCTCTAAGGCTTTCATGTCTTTCTCTACAGCATCTGACTAGAGGATTGCAGGGCGCTGGGAAGCAGGAGCTGCTTTTGGGTGATGCTTTCAGCTCTGCAGATCAGCAGTGCAATGACTGGTGGAGACAGCCCTTGAAAACATATAAATTATGGTAATGTATGTCAAAAAATCTTTCTAACCAGACTTTTTCCTAGCTTTTTTGCTTTATCCTCTAATTACACCCATGCTGAAATAGCTGCTATTGTAGGCCAAATTTATACCAAAATTTTATTCTTCTGAGCTCCAAGTCATTTTGATATTAATGGCTTTGCTGCTTCAAACACTGCATTTGAAACATTATGGGTACTTTATTTCTCTTCCTTGAACAAATGGCATCATGACAAGAGTCAGTAAAGCACCACTTAGCATCAGGAAGACTGTCAGTAAAGCTGTTGGACTCTGAAGAACTGATTTAACTTTCAGATTTGTAGCTTTGCAGAGCTGTTTTACTGGATAATAGGCTGTATCTCTGATTTAGAGACAGGTTTGTTTTTTTAATGAAGACTGAGTAAAAGCCCAGCAGCTTTGCAGTAACTGATATACTAAGCTGTATTACAGATTTACTGGGTTTAAGACAAATAGTCTGTTTTCTCAATGTCTCACTGTCAGTGGTTGCATCCCATTACTAAACACATCAGACCAGAGAATGCCATCCAAAGAGTATGATGTACAGACACTTGAAGGAGTAAGGAGATGCATTCATCCACTTTCTTTCAAATAAATAACAAAGGCTAAGCAAGCAATGAAAAGCTCTCCAAATGTTTACACAGATTATGAAAAAAAGGTTGAAATTAAGCTTCTGGAACATTAGCAAAATTCATTAGTAATTAGTTAACAATGCTATATGTTCATGGTCCAGGCAATGGTAACTTGGTGTAGATTATGCTACTTCTCAGCTAAACTATACCATCTTGTGGGTTCCCAGGAAATTACAGTTTCAGTATCAAAATCATCTTTAGAAAATTTGTCAGTCTAAAATTGCTGAAAGCATTGCTGGTTTTTATGACTAAGTGGTGTACTATGAACAGAACACTATTAAAGCTTTTCTGTAATTTGCACTTTCCATTTGTGACTTACCAAGCCATAATGTTATGTATATATCCCAACTATTCCAGTATTTTCCAGTTATTTTACAAACTTCTAACTTGATCTGTGGAAGTTTTACAGCGCAAATAGAAAAGAGAATGATGCAAACCTTCTGTTGCTATTTAGGCTTTTAAATCTTGCGACAAGGAAATCAAGACAACACTTAAAAGAAAGATTTAAACTTAAAAGAAAGAAGTGAACAAAAAGAAGCATTAGCAATCACTTTGAGAATCCCTTTCTTTCTCCTGGCCAGTTAAGGTGTCCTTAATAAGTGCCAGAGATCCAGTTTTGTCTGGGAACTGTAGGATTTCTACTTGTTTAGGGTTGTTTTTTCTTTCTTCTGTTCAGAAGTGATGGGGATCTTCTGTTCTGAATCTGACTTTGAGTGGGATAATGCTGAATTTAGCACCTGAATTGTAGAGGATGTCTTTATAAACCTTTAAAAATGGGGCAGCTGCTGACTTCAGCAGGGTTTCACCAACAGCCAGGCCATGAGCTATTTAAAAAAAAAACAAAACAAAAAAAAACCAAAAAACAACACACAAAAAAAAAACCCACAACACAAAAAACTTAATTTAAAAACAAAAATGCCACAGCCATGATATACAGTGAAGAACACTGCTG
Organism: Pelecanoides urinatrix; assembly: GCA_013400755.1. Taxonomy (NCBI): domain Eukaryota; kingdom Metazoa; phylum Chordata; class Aves; order Procellariiformes; family Procellariidae; genus Pelecanoides; species Pelecanoides urinatrix. The sequence continues at coordinate 720,319 of VZTQ01013195.1, read as the reverse complement.
AGTACTCTAGCTCAAGAAAACATATGGTTGCAGACGGAGCTTGAAAAATAAAACTACTAAGTTCAGACCAGCATATTCTTAAGCTATAAAACATGGCTGGAAAAACATTTTAATGTCTTTTTCCAAGCATAGTGAGTCTATTAAGTGCTAAACATCAAAAGGCCAATACAGCTCTCGTTAGTGTGACTAGGAAGGCAACTGGGAATTGAACCAGACTCGAAAGAGCTGATGCTGCTGTCCCTCTCTGGGGTGACGTGATCCTCAGTAACACATTACGACTATCCCAGTCTAAATTTTTAGTTTCAGAGCAAGTAAAACTTGAATGTTACGAGGACTAAACATGGCATATCGATAACAGGGCTCCATGGGTTGTTGTCTATTTTGCCTTTTTTTTTTTTTTTTTTTTTTTTAATCGGCACACTCTGGTTGTGACACATGAGCCACAGCAAGGGAAGGAAGGAGGAGCTGACTTCTGCCAGCTGTTTCTGTGACCAGTGAAAAGTGGGTCTGCGTGTTGAAAAACAACAACCGCAGATAGGATTTCCCATATCATATCCATTTCCAGAAAGGCTTTCTGCGTTGAGGCCATAGCTCTGAGCCCCATGACAGTGTTTATCAAAAGGTCCTGGGCAGAGCTGCTTATGATGGTGGGAGTCCCCAGGAGCCAACTCTCCCTCTCTTTTCCAGGAGAAGTAGCAATCGGGTATCTTCACATTTACGGATTTTAAAATGTCTTTCAACCGATGACTTGTGGACCTCAGGAGATTCGTGAATGACTCCTGAAAGACCCCATGAAAGGCAATTGTGGAAAAGCAACTCTCTTGTCAGGAGGTTTAAATTATCCGCAGTTACACTGCGGCCTTGCTTGCTCTTGTTATTTCTAACAAGAAAAAAATCTTGTTACTTCTAACAAGAAGTTATTTCTAACTCACCTGTCGCCCTACAGTTGGCCACCTGTACTCAGAGCTCTGTTTTTATGCAGAATAATAATGAAAAGGTTGGGTTCAATACTTATTGATTTAAATTGACATTTTTCTGCCTCAGTGACTGCTAAACTGCATCCTGAGAGAAATATTATAATCATATTTCATTCCTATAGCATCAAAAGAGAAAGCAATGGAGCAAAGGTGTTTTCCACTGTATCTGCCCCTAACTGAAATACAAAGCAGTGTTACGAATGGTGTTACAAATCCTTCCCTTGCTGTGGCTGTGCACTGGTCTCCTACCAAGTAAAAGGAACCAAAAGAGAAAAAGCTGGGTAAAAGAACCAAAGAGGATTAGATTTACTCATTCATCAAACAGATGCTGCACCCTCTTAAAGGAATGTCTCAGATGAGGCAGAGGAATAAGACAAATCCATTTTCAGATAAAAGCTAGGAAAATATTCTAGGAAATCAAGAAACTGAATGCGAAGCTGGTAAGAAAAGGTGGGAAATTCTTATCCTTTGCAACTGCATATTTAACAGAATGCAATTAATAAACCCCACCTCTGCTATCAAGTTTTGTAGCAGGAAACTCATAATTTTATTATAAGACCTAGAATTTCCGATTACTGTGCTAGTCTAGGGCCTGAAATAACACTTCTAGGGGGAAGCAGGTTCCAAAAGGTGCCTGTGATAAACCACTCTGAAGCCTGATCTCTTGGGCTGCTCTGAGGATGTTGACAATTCTCAAGGAGTTTGGTCGTCATAGCACCTCCAATAAAGTCCTTCCAGAACATAGAAATATCACCTCTGAGGGGTTTTATAGGCCAATAAAACAAGCTGGCTTGGACTGGCATCAAGACATGGAATATAGGCTTCAACAACAAATAAAGAATTATCAAATGTTGCTTTATGTGAGTAATGACAAGACTGGTCCAGTGGTAAAAGCTCCTGGAAAAACTCACACTAGACCACTGATGAGGAAAATGTTTGTTTTCTTCAAACACAAAAAAGAGAGATATATAATAAAAAGCAATATTTACCGTACAAGTCAAGAACTGTAGCTCTCATTTTGGCTGCTGTAAAATGATACAGCTTTACAAAACACACAAGGCCCTAGCGAGCTACATAACTGGAAATCTACCTCACCCTGCCTGAAATCATTCCCTCCCCAAAACCGACAAATAAAAATGAAGTTAATTCCCCTAAATAAAAGGAGAATAGACAATCGACCTCAAATATGGACACCTACAAATGCAGCTTAAACCCAAAGCCCAGTATCAAGTGCTAGTTTAGACGCTTATATCGTATTTCAAGATCATAAAATTAGGTTTACTGACTTTCTACTTAACACTAAGACTATAAGGCAGCATGAATTGAAGAAATGACAGATATATGTTGATATAAGTATGTGCTTTAAATTTTGACTGAGGTGTAATTCTGCCAGGAAAACAAATATTTTTGTTAAGTGCTTTCAATGGTCTGAAAGATCTCCTCCATTCTTGGCAGCTGCTGTGGACTCGCTGTACAATTTGTCTCTTTTCCTGGCATCTGACGGCTGGGTACAATGATGTCAGCAAAACAGCTATTCTGGATTCTGTGCATTAAAAAAAAATAAAAAAGAAAAAGAACAATATTTGAATAATTCTTGGCTTCCAGGACCTGGAATGCTCATTTTAAACAAATCCTGGAATATAGCAATGAAATACTAAAAGACAGTCAGCTATTAATACTATACATTTACACAGGCTGCAGAGGACAAACGGGTTAGTCTGTTGTCTATCATAAAACCACGGAAGGCTCCTGTGATGTGCAAGCACAGAATGAAAGCAATGAATGCCAAGCTGGTTTGTAACGTATTTAAAAATAGGATTTATCTAAGAAACAAACACAAAAATCTAATAAAAATTGAGTTTGATATTGGTTTTGTGAGTAGTGATACTAGGGTTCTTTACAGTATTTAACTTAATCCCATATGAATCCTGATAAAATATCCCTGCTCAGAGAGCGGTCTGTGTTCAATACACTAACACAAGAGGACTGACAGACCTAAAAAAATGAGTTAATGAGTTATCCTCGTTCTCTTAAGGTGTTTTTAGTGGCTCTGCCAGGAACCACGTAGTCTTGGTCCAGATCTTTATCAATGGTCTAGAAGGAAATAAAATTAATTCTGATAAAAACATCAGCCGACAGCAAAATGCGTGGTGTAGCAGAATGACAAGTCGGTTATTCAGAGCAACTTGGAATGCTTTTTGACTGAGATACAGCACACACCGTATGAAAACGTAAAAATGAGCGGTAACGTCCCCAGACAAGCTGTGTTATTGGGTATCTTTACTTAGTGGGAAGCTGAACTCAGACCAAAATGCATTTTAATACAGCATAAAGCTGTGTATATAGGAAGAGGGAGCGTAGCTTACACTGAGGGTAGCTGTAGGTATATCTCTGCGACATGCAAGATTTGGAAGATATCTGCCTAATTTTCTGACTACCAAGTTCCCCAGCGCAGTGTTGAAGAGAAGTAAATGGATCCGATTGCTGCACGTAGGAGTACAGCAAGATCTTCCTGGAGCCGTGTGGTGACGCTTCCTTTATATCATCCTGGGGGAACTAGAAACTACTTCCCAGGAAGACCTAGGTGGTCCTCTGAACAGCTTCCAGCTCCACTACGTGCCCTTGCAGGAATGACATTAGACAGGCGAGAAGATCAAGTCCTTCCTAAAAGGACTCTGACATCTCCTACCATAAATGAAGCTGGGGTCTGTAGATGATCACAGAATCATTTAGGTTGGAAAAGACCTTTAAGGTCATCGAGGCCAACTGTAATCATGTCAGCGTGGGCAGGATTCCAGCTGCCTGCAAGGAGTAATGAAGGTGCCCAATGCCAAGTCCTCGTTACTCAGGAGCGCGATGCATCAAACAGGGCTTTGTGGTCTCGCCTTCAGCTCTACAAATACAAACCACAGAAATCTACCTGCCAGATCTGCTGAATTCGTAACCGGTTCCTATTCTGGCTGCAGAATAAAATTCTCTACCTGTCGTAATATCTGGTTATAAGCCTGAGACCTCCGAGGACTGTGTGAGATAATAGGTATGCATTCAATTTTCCTTTAGCTTTAGGAAGAAAATGTGCTTAAAAACTTTCTTTCTTCCTTATAATGCTTTTCATTTCACTCATCAGCCCTCCACTTGCTTCTCTACTTTCTGTGCCTTCCAGCACAACGTTTCAGCGGCATCATCGGCCACTTTGGGCAAAACACCTTTGGAAACACATTAAACGTGACAGCCAGATGTGTTGATCTGTTGACACTGGCCTCTATGAGGTCGCTGTTAAGACTTTGCAGTGGAGTGTGAGCTGGACGGTGTTGGGTTTAGATTGCTTTTTCTGTATCTGGAGGTGAAAGCCTGATGAAGTGTCGGGCTGTGTGTTATCAACAGGCAAGACGAAAAGTGCAAAATGACCTTTTCTTCACTTTATTTCTATTCTTACAAGTTATGAGTGGTGGAACACTTCCCAGCACAGCCTTAACTCTGTCTAGATTTATTTGTGTTAATCTAAAAGGGGTCAAAACTCTACCCAGGCTTATGCTGATGTACCACCAGGGTAATTCCACTGGCATGGGCAGAGCTACTCTGGACTTAGGCTAATGCAATGTGAAGTAGAAGTTGGCTTAGGATGTCTCTCTGGCATGGTTTACTCATAGGCTCTAAGAATTGCAAAGAGGAAACAGATTTCTATGCCACGTTTCCAGTGGGCTTCAGGGAAGAATTTGGGGAGTTTCCCTGAGTTTTAAGACCTCTCTTCTTTTTTCTTCTCTCTCTTTATCACCCTCATGCTAAGCAAAGGTAGCACTTCCACTGGAGATGGCCATGCTTTCCACAAGCTTTAGTTCTTTAGCAGCTTTCCTATGCCAACAAAACTCTAGGTTTGTTTTAGTTTAAGCCTGAATAACAGGGACAAACTCTGCTGGGGGTGATGAATGATTTCTCTCCTGCTTCCTACCCCAGCAAGTTCCTCATAACTACTCTTCCTCAAGGCGAGACAGGGAGTCCTCGCCACAGCCGGCACCGTTCCCCTCCGAGCTGCTCCGCAAGACCTGGGCTCAGGGGAGCCGCTGGCTGCGATCCTGCGGCTGCAAACAAGCTTTCCTTGTTGCTTTTTTTTTTTTCTGCTGGCCTGGCCTGGCTTTTTACCACTGATAGGTAGAAATAATGCAGTGTTTGTGCCAGTCACATCTGAATCTTCATATAAACAAATTGTGCATCTTTCAGGAAGCAAAATTAGGGGCAGTGACAGAGGAGAGAACGGATCCCGAGGGATTTATCACACTCTTCCATTAACTCATTTGAAACGTGTCTTGCTGACAGTACCAGTGACAGCACAGGCAGGTTTGTGTCAGTTTATATCTACCATAGCTGCTTCAATTTGAATGGATTTTTTTTTTTTGCAGCCATTAAAATAACTTTTTTTCAAAAATAATAAAAAAGTAAAATTGTTGTTCTTAAAACATCTCCTAACTTTGGCCATGTTTGAAATAGAAGCTCACATTAAAAACATAATACAGCTGCAATGAGAATGTTACAAAAATTTTTTTTCCTGAAATTATTTTGGTAACTGAAAATTGGCTGTAAAGTTTTATATAATTTTCTGTAATCATTTTGATTAAAAAAACACTTTCTGAATCCTATGAAATGGAATTTTGATATACTGAAACACTTCAGGAATTTAAAGGTTGGGTTTTTTTCTTTTGTGGTGGCTCATAGCTAGAAATACCTCTAGGCTAGCTTTACATCTAAGGATACAAAAGGCTTAAGCAAATTCTGTCTCTGAAACAACTTGCTGATATTTACTGTCATGATATTAGATCAGCAGTGTAATTCCAAATATTAAAATACAAGGCCTGTAAACCAACACATAGATATTGTTTGATTTATTATCGTACGTAAGGTGCAAAATTCTGCAACGTATCATTTGTGTTAATATAATGCAAGGGGCATGTATCATAATTCTGGTACCTGATATCGACAGGTATTATTTGTGAGTGTCTAGAATAGCATAAACCTGGTGCTTTAAAACCTATTGTCTAGATATTCTCCTGTTTTCTCGATATTCTCTTTTCCAGAATTTTATGCAACTTGCTTACCCCAGATGTACAGCATTTAAAAGGCTGATGTGGAGTTTTCGTATATTTGAATTTGCATACTTTTGTAATAGCATTTTTAATTTTGAGAGAAGAGCCCAGAGGAAAGTGCAAACCGCGGGCACAGAAAACCTTGAACAATGTCAGAACAAGACTGTGTCTGTTCCACACATAAAATACTTGGTTAATGATTCGTTCTGATCTATTAATTAGTGAATGGACCAAAGTCCTTCCAGGGGGTGTCAGAATGCCCACCATGTTTCTCGGTGCTGTGCTTTTGACTTGGAGCTCAAATTTAGCTGGCAGATGTGAAAAATCCCATGTAGTGAGAAAACCCTCTAGTGATTAAACCATGGCGAATGCTTGAAGAGTTTTTCTAGCTAAGGCTGATGTTAACGTATGTTGGTAATCCTCCCCCTTCACCCCATATATTCTTTTTTTCTTTGCGAATACAGCATTACTGCTGTTTTTTGCTGACTCTAAACACACTGGGGGCATTTTTTTAATACAAATAAAGAAGTCAGCTAGATACGCAGGGCTGCCTGTCGAGAAGACCCAGTGAATTGCTCACTGCAGGCAAGGGTCGATGCACGCCTGTAGATGGAGTTAAATATCAAAGAACTGGTGCAGACCCTAATAGCGTTATGTGATGCAGGCAGTCAGACGGGACCGATGATCCCTCCTTCGTTGTCCCATCGGTTTACTGTCCAGCTCCTCGCAAGAGGTGTTCCCAGTAAGAATAGTTTGTAGATAAACTTGCTATCTCCTACCGAACCAACTCGTGCAGCTAGAAAAAGCAGAGCACTTTCAGGCACAAAAGTCCTTCTCCAGGTCAGAGGCAGATACTGGACAGTGCAAAACTAAATACAGGCTGAGGACAGCCGGGTCCGAGAGGAAAGGTCCCCCGCGATGACAGCGCTGGCACGGGGTGGCCGTGCAGGGAGGGGTGCTGGGCACCAGGCTTCCCAACCACACCAGCGCACGGGGTCGGGGCTGGCCGTGGGCGTAAGGCTCCGTCGCCTAAAGGAAACGGAGATTTGCAGGAGTGAATAGCCTGAAGTATCTCTTTGCGTTGTATGACAATACCATCCAGGGACAGGAACCACCACTTCTTCCTTACTAACCACTTCCAGACAAGACTCCTGCTGATGTGTATTTGATCTCCCTTTTTTCATCATATGCAGGGGATGGGGGGGAACAAACCACCTTCGACACCTTGTCCTCCCAGCTCTTCCAACTCCACATTACTCACATCTTCTCCTCATTCCTTTTCACCTAACTTCTCTCTTTTCTTACTTTTCCATGTTGGAAAATCCACTGCCAGGTTCATTAACTACCTCACAAGGATAAATAAACTCTGTTTCTGCTGATCTGTTACATGGCTACGCTGGATTTACCTTGTCGGCTTAATTGCTGCCTGCAGGTTGGTCGACGGCCGTGTTTACACCCGTGCTTCAATTCAAGATTAACAAACTCAAAATTAGACTTTTGCTTCTAACGGCACCGCTGGCTTCGGGGCCATTCCTGCCCTCGCGCATGGCGGTAACCGCAGGCAGGCGGAATTGGGGCTTTCCGGGTCATTTAAAGGCACTTTTCGGGATGAAGGCTTTCGGTCGGGCGGAGATCTCACCGAGAGCAAGGATGCGGTTTCCGTGGGATGCTCCTGCATCCGTGGGATGCTTCACCTTCCCCCCCCCCCGCGCCCCGCCCAGGGCAGCGGAGGGGCAGCGAGGAGCCCCCAGCGCCGGTTGCCGGGCGGGGCGGCGGGCCCGGCGGGGCAGCAGAGGGCGCTCCCGGCCCGCGCTTGGAGCACGGCGGCGGCGGGGCTGGCGGGGGCGGCGGGGCCCCGGGCCGCCCAACTCCGCGCTGCCGCTTACGCTACATCTACTTGGAAGTTGATCGCCGCACGGCGGAGCATCTTCCCGGGGGTGACGGGTCTCGGCCGCCGCGCAGCCCTTAAGTTACTTCAAGAGCCGCTTTAGAAATAAGAGGCAGCGCAGCGCCCGCCGCCACGTCCCCCGGTGTGCGGGGCAGCCGCGCCGCCGCTCCGCCCCGGCCCGACCGGCGGGTCCCCGCCGCCCCCGGCTCCCTCCCCGCTCCGCGCAACGACGAACGGGGAGCTGCGCCTCCCTCCCGGNGGGCGAGCGGAGCCTCCGTGGGTGAGGAGAGAGGGAGGGAAGCGGCAGCGGTCCGGGCGCTGTCCCCCCCACCCCATCCCCGGGGCGCCATGGGCCGCCCCCCCGCCGTCCGCGGGGCCCCGCCGCTGCTGCTGTCGCTGCTGCTGCTGCCGCTGGGCGCCGCCGCGGAGCCCCGGCAGGTCTTCCAGGTGCTGGAGGAGCAACCGCCCGGCACCTGGGTGGGCACCATCGCCACCCGCCCCGGCTTCACCTACCGCCTGAGCGAGCACCACGCCCTCTTCTCCATCAATGCCACCTCGGGCGCCCTGCACACCCGCGCCACCATCGACCGCGAGAGCCTGGCCAGCGACGTGGTGGACCTGGTGGTGCTCTCCAGCCAGCCCACCTACCCCAGCGAGGTGCGGGTCCTGGTGCTCGACCTCAACGACAACGCGCCCGTCTTCCCCGACCCCTCCATCGTGGTGACTTTCAAGGAGGACACGGGCAGCGGGCGCCAGCTTATCCTGGACACGGCCACTGATGCTGACAGTGGCACTAACGGTGTAGACCACGGCTCCTATCGCATCGTGGCCGGCAACGAGGAGGGCCGTTTCCGGCTCAACATCACCCTCAACCCCAGCGGAGAAGGAGCTTTCTTGCACCTGGTTTCCCGGGGCGGGCTGGACCGGGAGGCCACCCCCACCTACCAGCTGCTGGTGCAAGTGGAGGACAAGGGCGAGCCCCGTCGGCGGGGGTACCTTCAGGTCAACGTTACTGTCCAGGACATCAATGACAACCCACCCATCTTCAGCCAGACTCTTTACCAGGCACGAGTGCCTGAGGATGCGCCTGTTGGGGCCAGCGTTCTCCAGGTGGCTGCAGCTGATGCTGATGAAGGCACCAATGCTGACATCCGCTACCGCCTGGAAGGAGGTGATGGTGGAGGTGGCGGGGAGGGGGCTGGCAGCCTCCCGTTTGAGGTGGACCCTGAGAGTGGGGTGATCCGCATCCGGGAGCGCTTGGACTACGAGATGCGACAGCAGTACTCGCTGACGGTGCAGGCCATGGACCGAGGGGTGCCGGCGCTGAGTGGCCGGGCTGAGGCCCTCATCCGCCTGCTCGACGTCAATGACAACGAGCCCCGCGTGAAGTTTCGCTATTTCCCGGCCACCTCCCGCTTTGCCTCCGTGGACGAGAACGCGGCCCCTGGCACGGTGGTGGCCCTGCTGACGGTGAGCGATGCTGACTCCCCCGCGGCCAACGGGAACATCTCTGTGTCGATCCTGGCGGGAAACGAGCAGCGGCACTTTGAGGTGCACAGCAGTAAGGTACCCAACCTCAGCCTTATAAAGGTAGCGGCCGCGTTGGACCGGGAGCGCATCCCGGCCTATAACCTTACGGTGGCGGTGGCTGATAACTACGGGGCCCCGCCGCCACCCCCGGGCTCCCCTACTTCTTCTCTTTCCCCCGATGGGGCGGTGGTGGCTCCCGTGAGCCGCTCGTCAGTAGCTAGCCTGGTGATCTTTGTGAATGACATTAACGACCACCCCCCCGTCTTCGGGCAGTCGGTCTACAGGGTGAACATCAGTGAGGAGGTGCCCCTGGGCAGCTACGTGCGGGGCCTGAGTGCCACGGACCGTGACTCGGGCCTCAACGCCAACCTCAAATACAGCATCGTCTCGGGCAACGAGCTTGGCTGGTTTCGCATCAGCGAGCACAGTGGGCTGGTCACCACAGCCGGCCCCGACGGCGGCACCGCCGGGCATGCTGCGGGCACGTCCATCTCCAGCGGGCTGGACCGGGAGACTGCTTCTCAGGTGGTGCTCAACATCAGTGCCCGCGACCAGGGGGTGCAGCCCAAGTTCTCCTACGCACAGCTGGTGGTGACCATCCTGGATGTCAACGACAACAAACCTCGCTTCAGTCAACCCGAGGGCTACTGGGTGTCCCTGGCTGAAAACTCCCCATCAGGAACTGAGCTGCTGGTCCTGAGTGCCACAGATGGGGACCTGGGGGACAATGGGACCGTCCGCTTCTCCCTGCAGGAAGCTGAGCCGGCGCTGGCAGCGGTTGGCCCCTCTTCGGTGACCTCTCGCCGGATCTTTCGCTTGGATCCCGTGTCAGGCAAGCTCAGCACCATCTCGCAGCTAGACCGGGAGGAGCAGGCTCACTTCTCCCTGCAGGTCCTGGCCACTGATTTAGGCTCTCCTCCCCTTTCTTCGATAACCCGAGTTAATGTGAGTCTCCTGGATGTGAATGACAATAGCCCTGTGTTTTACCCCGTTCAGTATTTTGCCCATATCCAAGAGAACGAGCCAGCTGGAACCTATGTGACCACAGTGTCTGCCACGGACCCTGATCTGGGACCCAATGGGACGGTCAAGTACAGCATCTCAGCTGGAGACACCTCCAGGTTTCAGGTCCATGGCCAGACAGGGGTCATCACCACCAAAATAGCCCTTGACAGGGAGGAGAAAACTGCTTACCAGCTGCAGATCGTGGCCACTGATGGTGGCCATCTTCAGTCACAGAACCAAGCCATTGTCACCATAACTGTCTTGGACACCCAGGACAATCCACCTGTTTTCAGCCAGGGCACGTACAGTTTTGTTGTCTTTGAAAATGTTGCTCTAGGTTACCACGTAGGTACTGTTTTTGCTTCCACCATGGACCTCAACACCAACATCAGTTACCTTATTACGACGGGTGACCAACGGGGCATGTTTGCCATCAACAGAGTGACGGGGCAGATCACCACAGCCAGTATTATTGACAGGGAGGAGCAAGCATTTTACCAGCTGAAGGTGGTCGCTAGTGGTGGGGCGATAACTGGAGATGCTATGGTCAATATAACTGTCAAAGATTTAAATGACAATTCCCCACACTTTATTCACGCGGTGGAAAGTGTAAATGTGGTTGAAAACTGGAAAGCTGGGCATACCATATTCCAGGCCAAAGCTCTTGATCCTGATGAAGGTGTTAATGGTGTGGTCCTTTACAGCCTTAAGCAAAACCCAAAGGGCTTGTTTTCAGTCAGTGAACAAACGGGTGCCATAAGCTTAATAGGGCCACTTGACATAAATGCTGGGTCTTACCAGGTTGAAATCTTGGCCTCGGATATGGGGGTGCCACAGCTGTCCTCTAACTTTATCCTGACTGTCTCTGTCCATGATGTAAATGATAACCCGCCTGTGTTTGACCAGCTTTCCTATGAAATTACTATTTTGGAGTCGGAGCCTGTGAATTCCAGGTTCTTTAAGGTGCAGGCTTCCGACAAAGACTCGGGAGTGAATGGTGAAATAGCTTATAGTATAATTGAAGGAAATACTGGGGATGCCTTTGGCATATTCCCAGATGGTCAGCTGTACATAAAGAGCGAACTGGACCGTGAACTTCAAGAGAGATATATTTTGCTGGTTGTTGCCTCTGACAGAGCAGTAGAACCACTCAATGCTACTGTGAACGTTACTGTAATTCTGGAGGATGTAAATGATAATAGGCCCCTGTTCAACAGTACCAACTATGTGTTTTATTTTGAAGAGGAGCAGAGAGGTGGATCGTATGTAGGTAAAATAAATGCTGTAGATAAAGACTTTGGGCCAAATGGTGAAGTCAGGTACTCCTTTGAGCATATGCAGCCGGATTTTGAGCTGAACACGGTAACTGGGGAAATAAGAAGCACTCATCAGTTTGACAGAGAAGCTCTTATGAGACAAAGGGGAGCTGCAGTATTTAGTCTCACGGTAATAGCAACAGATCAGGGGTTGCCAAAGCCTCTAAAGGATCAGGCAACTGTACAAATCTACATGAAAGACATCAATGATAATTCCCCCAAATTTTTAAAAGATCTCTACCAAGCTACTATATCAGAATTGGCAGCGAATCTGACACAGGTTCTGAGGGTTTCCGCCTCAGATGTTGATGAAGGGGTTAATGGATTGATTCACTACTCTGTAATCAAGGGAAATGAGGAAAAACAGTTTGCAATAGAGAGTAGCACAGGCCAAGTGACCTTAGTAGGCAAACTAGATCATGAAGCTACTGCATCATATTCGCTTGTCATCCAAGCAGTAGACTCTGGAGCGGTTCCCCTAAGTTCAACTTGCATGTTGAGCATTGATGTATTGGACGAAAATGACAACAGTCCTTCCTTCCCTAAATCAACCCTGTTAGTGGATGTCTTGGAAAATATGAGAGTCGGTGAACTTGTGTCATCTGTCACTGCCACTGATTCTGATTCAGGTGACAATGCTGACCTCCACTATAGCATTACGGGGACAAACAATCACGGGACCTTTAGCATCAGTCCCAACACCGGTAGTATTTTTCTTGCAAAGAAATTGGACTTTGAGACACAATCTCTGTATAAGCTAAATATAACAGCCAAAGACCAAGGAAGGCCACCACGGTCATCTACAATGTCAGTGGTGATACACGTTAGGGATTTTAATGACAACCCTCCTCATTTTCCTCCAGGGGACATCTTTAAATCTATTGTTGAGAACGTTCCTGTTGGTAGCTCAGTCATTTCCGTGACTGCTCATGATCCAGATGCTGATATTAATGGGCAGCTGATGTATGCAATCATTCAACAGATGCCACGGGGTAATCATTTCCGAATAGATGACGTGAGAGGGACAATATTTACCAATGCTGAAATAGATCGCGAGTTTGCTAATCTCTTTGAGTTAACAGTCAAAGCCACTGATCAGGCTGTTCCTGTGGAGTCCAGACGATTTGCTTTGAAGAATGTGACTGTTTTGGTGACGGATCAAAATGACAATGTCCCCGTATTCATATCGCAAAATGCTCTCGCAGCCGACCCTTCGGTCGTGATCGGTTCGATCCTAACGACAATTATTGCTGCAGATCCTGACGAGGGCGCCAACGGAGAAGTGGAATATGAAATAGTCAATGGAGATACCGAAACCTTCATTGTGGATCGCTATAGCGGAGATTTGAGAGTAGCGTCAGCTTTGGTGCCTTCTCAGCTCATATACAATCTCATCGTTTCTGCCACAGATCTTGGCCCTGAAAGGAGAAAATCCACCACCGAGATGACTATAATTTTGCAAGGGGTTGATGGGCCTGTCTTCACTCAGCCGAAATACATAACCATCTTAAAAGAAGGTGAGCCTATCGGGACAAACGTGATATCTATCGAAGCGGCGAGTCCACGGGGCTCCGAAGCTCAGGTGGAATATTACATCGTGTCCGTCCGATGCGAAGATAAGAGTCTCGGGCGCCTCTTCACCATCGGGCGCCATACTGGTGTCATCCAGACTGCTGCCATTTTGGACAGGGAGCAAGGAGCGCGTCTCTACTTGGTGGATGTTTATGCCATTGAAAAGTCATCTGTTTTGCCCCGCACACAACGAGCAGAGGTAAAGCTTTTATTCAGTAATTATTTACCTGTTTGCTTTCTAAGCGAGCCATTTTGTGTATTTGTTGTTAGCTGTTTTACAGACGGTAGTGCACAGCAGAAGACCTGAAAGCTAAGTCTGCTGATTCATCAGTTAAAGATAACCTTTCAATTAGTATACCCCAAACTGTTTTCCTCAAAGCCACCTCGAGAAATTTGAGGGAGGCTTAGGCATAGTGCTTAAATTTGGCTACTGTAGGCACAGTGTTGGTCAAATAAATTTTAGGTACGAAATACTTTAGGTGCTAAAAGCTTTAATCACGAGCATTTTGGAGTTTTGCATGCCTTCTCGTTTTAGCAATCGTTAATTATTTTAAGTCTTTCTATTCCTATGTGAATTATAACTGAACTTCTTTCACTACCATCATGTCAGTATTTGCCTGAGAAGTGGCCAGCGGGGATTGCTCTCTGAAGAGCTCTCCTGGTGTCTCAAGACTTTGATGTGCTTGGTGTCCCTGCCTGGTTAAGTCCCTCAGATAGGTCTCCTCATGCATCTCCAATTTAGGTTCCTTCTTTACCCTCGCTGATGAACATGAAAATGGTCTTGTTTCTGTTCTTGGATGTGACAGACTGTAAAAGTGCAACATTTCAGCTGACAACTTTCCTTATCACAAAGCCATTTGCCTTGACTGAAGGGTCTTTAAAGTTCTCTGTGTGACTAACTTGAGCAAAGGCTGGAAAGCAGGTTTGAAATATCGTCTGTGAAGTACAAATGTTTTATTTGCTCCGTCCAGTAATTGAGCCACGGAGCTGTTCGTTCACACCGTTCTTGCTGTCTTCTGTGGGAATACTGAGAAGCCTGGTGTGAAAGGGAGCCTGGTGTTTGTTTTAAGTTGCACCATCTTCTGCAACTGCACTTCTGCACTTCACTATGAGCCATTTGACTTGCAGTTCCTGGAAGTTTGGGGCCGGCACTGTGGAGTGGGTCAACCCGCAGAGGATGCTGGCAGTGTGTAGTGGTTCAACCATTTCCCTCGCCAGCTGCACATATTACCTCAATATTTCGTAGCCCTGTGCATCCCAGGCATCACCCCCAGAAATGCTTCCTCCTGGGAATTATGTCTTAGTTTTGAGCCACTGAGGATACTGTGGTGGTTTGGGTTTTTTCTTTTTGATTTTAGCAGATGTGGTATTTCTAATTCTTACTTGGCAGCAGTAGCTTTTTCTCTTCATAGCCACTTTTTTGTTGTTTTACTGTAGTTGAAGTATGATCTGTATAGGTAAGTAACCTCACTGTCATCAGTCACTGGCAATTATTACATTACGTTACGGTACAAAGTAATTTTTAGGCAGGGAGTTTGAGTGCTGTTCAAACGCAAAGATTTCTTAGCCCGTATGAGAGAGCTCATCTTAGTCTGTGTGCTGTTGGTTATCATGTTTTGAAGAGCAGTAGTGTATTGGGAAATGACCTGTTCTAGTAGTGCTGCTGGTTTAAATACCCCTGCTAGTAATTTGTAAAAGATTCAACCTTTATCTTTTTTTTTTTTATTATTATTACATCATATTTTGTCGTAATGGACAGTTGTTTTGAGGGTTAAGCCTTTGTCACTGGGTATTTGGATCACAATCCTTCAACTTTGAGTCTGCCTGCATGGCTGAAGAGTTTCTTGACTGGAGAAGGACCCTATGCTTGCAATAGTCTCACACATTGTAAAAGGATTTAATACGAATATTTGGTGAGCAGGGAAGAGAACAACCATTGAAACTTCAAACAAATTTTACATTGTTGAAAACAAATCACTCCTGAAATCAAAAGCAAATGTTTTATTCTGTAAAGAACATTGGAAGCAATAGCTGGGAGCTAGGATTTCGTATTACTCGTCCTATCTTTATAGGTTCTAAAATGCTTCTTCTCCCAAACATAATTAGCTTACTGTGCTTCTTTAGAAATATATTATAAATTATAATCAGCTATCAACTTTAAAAAAACATAACCATATGCAGTCTTTCTCTTGTCTGATTGAATTTCTCTGCAGTGGCTTTTGCTGTCCCACACTTGAACAAGAACTACTACAGCGACAGCCTTTGTGCAAGCTGACTGTCATGGTGCTGAATAAGCAATGCAGCTTTTTTCCATGTTGCTTTTGGACGGCAACTTTTTTTGGTTTTGGTTTGATGTATGCAGTGCACACATTTTGGTCTTAGAGTTTACTGCCAATCTTCTTTCATAAAAAACCAACCAGTACCCAAGTACGTGAACTCTTTCTTATCTTTGGAAACCCACCTTAAAGCACACTTGTGCTAAAGTCTTTGTGCATCAATGTTTTTATTTAATGTTTTATTCCAGGCCTGGTTTTTAAGCTCATGGCTTGAGTGGTGATATAACCAGAACACTGATGAGGGACAATGAATGCGCGTGAACCTGTAGAATATCTAAAGCCACAAAACTTAAGTGTTCTTTTGCCTATAATGTCTCCAACTTTTTTTGGTGCATACATGGCAAGATGAAGACTGACTGATTCTAGATTCCTCCTTGAGAAGTAAGTTGGAAAGCATTGATGCAGGTGTGCAGACAGAGCCTAATAGGTCTGGTACCAGTACACCTGACAGCTTTCTGGACAGATAAGCTGGATATAAGTTTTGTTGGTTTGTTTTCTGTTTGGTGGTTTGGTTTTGGTTTTTTTTTGTATGTCAAGAAAAAGCTTGAGTATTGTGTATTTTCTTTCTTCCTTCTCTTATGAAGAGTATGTTGGGTTTTGTTACTGAATATGGTTAAAGAAGAGAGAAAAACAGTAATAGGATGTGCTTAACAACTTCTACATTCTTCTTCACTGCCTGTTACGCCTTCTGCCCCGATGCCAGACATCTTCATTGCGGGTGACACGCGAGTGAACTGCTGAGCACCCAGAGCTGCCCCGCGTTAAACTGGCTAGCTGAGGTTGATGGAGGGAGCAGCAGTTAAGAAAGTTAATAGATCTTTTTGACTAATGTGGACTTTAGGAATGGGTTTGGGTGGCACATACCTGCTGTGAAATAGAGATATTTACAGCTTTGAAACAGTGACTAGGCTTTGTGCAGCCAGCAGGCAGTGTAAAAGAAGAGCAGGCTTGTGTGAAACCACTTACTCTAGAAGTGAATCGATCCTTGTCCTTGGGAAATGGTGTTATTTCCCCCCCCGCACCCCCTAAATTCTGTCACTAAACTTTTTTTTTTTTTAAGTATCAACTATGTGGAAAAGAACCACCCAGTGCTCCAACTGAAAAAGTCTCTTTCCAGTCTTTCTCCTCCATCCCTGGGGTTTGCTCTATAGGGTCAGGCTATAGGTCCCCTGACGGCATAGCTATCGGTTGTGTGCTGGCCCTTTCCGCAGAGGGGGTGCGAGGGACCAGCTCTGCGATGACAGGACGGGCACAGCTGACGTGCCTGGGAACGGAAAGGTTACCTTGTATTTTCAGTAAAGCAACAAGCAAAGAGTTTAGAAAACAAAGATCAGTTTATTTACAGTTGTGGATTGTTTTGTTTGTTAGCACTAGGTTTGTGTACGTTTCTGTGCTTGTTATTACTATATGGAGAGAAAAGGCGGAGGGGGGTCAGAAAAGTGCAGGTCATAAGATAAAGCTTTATGCTCAGAGTCCCAAATACTTTGAGATTTGCAAAGAAAACCCAAGTGCTTGTTCCATTGTATTTTACAGCTAAGTGGTGTAATTTTGGGTCGTTATTATTGAATTTGAAAGCTTTTTTTTTAAATTTTGGACTTTTAGCCTACTTCTGTATAATCTACAATAACAAACCAGATGATTTGACATTGTGTGAATGTGCTCTGTGATCAGTCTTAGGTTTTCCCCTCTTGTATTAATCATTAGGTGTCGCACTGTTCTTCTCAGATAAGAAAAAAATAATGTAGGTGTCCTGACGGCAGCCCTTCTCTTTGCCATTTTATGCCTTTTTCTGTGTTTCTGCTGAAAGAAAAAACTCAGCAATCGCTTAGATCCTTTCTCTTGGCTCTCCAACATAAATTCTCTTTTAACCTCTTCAGGCAGGGCTGAGGGTTTCACCATCATGATTTTATATTTAATATAGAATGACTAATGCATATTGGCATCACTTGAAAACCACGGGACTTTATTCAATCCTGCCTCCCAAAACAATGAGCGTATGCTGTGGGATATTTTGGGTGGTCGTATGTTGTACCCTGTTTCTCGGCTGGCAGTAATAATAGGAACGCAGGGACAATACCTCATCTTCTGTGCTGTGTTACTGGGGATTAAATGGAATTAGATAGGATCTCTAGTTTGCATGTTTAACCCTTCAGTGGACGGCTTCCTTGGAAGGAGCAGGGGGTTTGCTAGGGACCAGCGGTGCTAACTTGTGTATCGTGTATGGCAAAATGAGAGGGTAACAGTTTGGGAGGTGAACGACTTGTTCAGTTAAACATCTTTCCTGTACTTTAAATAGGTTCATAGTTTCCAAGGAAGGGAGGGAAGGGTATAAATGAGGAAAATGTATAAACTTGAAATGAAAGATTAAGTGATGGTATTGAAAATGGAAATACTTGGAGAGGCAGATCAATGATGCTAGCAGCACTTTTTACCAGTGATCGCTAACATGCTCTCAAAAGAGAGGTGATTGTCTTCATTTTCAGACAGGGAACGTCAGGCGCTGAGTTTTCTTTTGCATTTGTACATTCGTAGCTGCTTTTTGTGCTCCATTTCATGACTGGCACTATTGGGAAGCTTGGACTTCTAAGTTGGGGGAGGCTTTTATCTCCCAAATCTATAGTCTAGGAAAAAAGTGTTCATTCTTTAATCAGGCAAGGTATGGGGATTTTGGACAATGCTTATGGCTGGCATAGTAAAGATCTGGAAATTAATGGCAGAATGAATGGCCCCCTTTTCCTGGAAAGAAAATCACAGGACATTTCACCTTCAGTGTGAACCGCAGCCATGGCCATAAAACCGCGATTGCATGATGTAACTACTTTATGTGGAGCTTTTTGACTCAGCCCAGCCTCGGTCCGTGGCTTAGCGAGCTCTGACTCCTCGCTGGACCCAGGAATGAGATGGAAGTACTCAAAACCTGTCTCTTCCATTGCACGTATCTGGTGCAGAGCTCCAGAAACCTGGAGGAAGAAAGGGAAGATGCTGCTAGGCAGGGATGACGGCTTACGTTGCAGGAGAGGCTGCCCGAGCCATAGGAGCACGATGCACCCATCCCTTGCACTGTTTGGGCTGGGTACCGCTTCAGGGATGTGGGGCTAGACCTCACATCCCTCTGGGAGAGGGAAAGGGGGGGCTTGGTGGGGCAAAACATTGAAGGTGTTACTTTTCTAACCCAGCTGGCTAATGGTGGAGGGCTTTAAATTTAGTAAGAGAATTTGAAAACCCACTTCAGAGAAGTCTTATCTGGCATGTCTCGTATTTACCAGTACAAATAAGAACAATGGGGTACTCCTTGTATTCGTACTATTTATAAATCGTTTTATTCTTTAATGATACATGGCGCATTGATTGTAGCTTGACAAAGGAAACTACTTATGAAACGTTTGAGTAAACAGTGAAAATCTGCTGCCTTGTCCCAGCTCCAAAGCCAGCTTTTTCTCTTTCTAGTGCTGATGTTACTGATTCTGAGAAACATGTAATTACTTAGGTTATTGCTGTCATTTGCACTGATCTGAAAAGGGATCTCTAAGCTCTCCTTGAACTAGGGTGGGAGATGAATGTGTCTTATGTCGAAAACTGTTCCAAACAGATTTGTGAGTTTCAGTTCAAAGTTGTCGCTTTTTTTTTTTTCATCCTTTCTAATTTCTTTAATGATTCTTCCTTACTGCGTTTTCTTAATATCTAGAATTTCTCATTTCTTTGCTATTTTAGCAGCCTCTGGGCATTTTTGCATGTGAGGTCACTTCATAATTTTTATGTTAAAAATCACTAGACTTTAAAAACAACATTCTTTATTATGGAAAAATATTATTTTTCATGTGTCTCTAATGCAAACACTAGAAATAATAGCCAAAAACCTGAGTGAAATTTTCATATGCTTATTTTTGCTAAGTGTGAAATTCTTCATACAAATCTCTAAATGATTCTTGGGTTCTATCGATGTTAGTAAGCGAGTCCTTTTCCATGTAAAACGATACCCCCCAGAGCTGCTGGAGTGCAGGTTTCTTTCCACGTGTTAGTGTTAGGTGAAGCAATCGCTGGCTGTTCATTGAGGAGAACTGCAGAAGTTGGTCACCAAAGCCTGCCTGCCCTCTTGATGCCTCCAGCTCTCACCACCAGCTTTACTGGGGTAAGACTATGTCGTCATTGGCCCCTGAAATCTTTGCTGTTGTCTTTTCCCGTTTCCTGTGCCTGTCTTGAACCTTGAGACTGCATCTCATCAGAGGATGGTTGTACCCTTTTGACTGACGGAAGGAGGCTCCGGACGTTTCCATGGTCTCTTCTGAGTCTTTTCAGAGGTTGGGTGTTGTTGAATCTCCACTCCAAGGGCCACTTCTCACCCCTCCAATAACAAGGTGCCCATTTAATTTATATGAAAGCAATCCCTTAGCATGATATATTTCTACTGGTATAGTTTGTTTTAACTGGGTCTAGACTAGGGAGTAGCATTACTGTTAAGTCAGTTTGGTTTCTTACCCATGTAATTGTGCAAAACCTGTGTGTAGACAAGCCCTAATACTCTTGGGTTCTAATTAAAAAAGAAATTTATGGTGACTAAAATTGAAGTAAAACAAAGAGTTTTCCTAACATATTCTCGTAGTCAGGAAAAGTGATGCCATATCAATATGGTACATCAGTACCACACCGATTTGTTTCAGTAAATTTATAGCCTTACTTCACTTTGCCAAGAATAATACCAGATATGTTAGAGAAACTGTGTCTTTGTTTTACTACGATGTTTCTCTCTATTCCAATAAATCTTATTTTTAATTAGACCCTTAGTCTAGACTGTCACCCAGGTTTGTTTTTGTAGTGATCTATTTTTGTTTACTTCCTCAGAGCAAAAACATACCAGAAGGACAGTGGAACAGATGGAAACTGATAGCTATGATTGCACTGTAAAAATACATACAGTCGCATTAGTTAATGCAAAAGAATTCCAAAGAGCCTATTATGAAGTGGTAATTTATGTGCCAACAGCTATGCAAAAAGTAATGAAAACAAACGCTTGCCTTAACATTTCATATTCTACAGTCTTTGCACATACACACTGCTAATAGGCTGTTGTTTGCATTGACATAGTGATCTTCAATCAGTGTGTAAGGGTTCTCCTATATTTAACGCAGCCATTCAGAAATCCAGCTCTACAGACAGCAAGGCGTGCTCGTGGCGAAAACATTCAGCAGCCTCTGAGGCTCAGACAGACAGAAGGAGCTTTGGGGGCTCCTTCTTTTGGAGAAGAGCATCTTCTCGCAGTGCATCACCTTCCCCTTCTCTGTACCCTGTGGCCTGGAGGTGGCATCCCCTGGCCAACTTTGGGTTCCCTGCCGTGGCCATGTGAGAGAAGCTAACTCCTAAGAGCCCCATGAAGTTGATCTGGATCCTCTAATTGAGAGGATTGAAAACACTAAGAAAAGGTTTTTCTCACAGACCTTTAAGTGAAACCCGTGGGACTAGCTTTGAGATGTGCCATATGGCCAGCATGTGAAGTATCATCAACATTTACACAAAATCGTAACTTTCTTGATTTCATATATTGCATATATGATTTCATATATCAAATATATATATTTCTTGATTTTGTATATCGCATACATCGCATTTTCCAGCCTTGTGGCTAGCTATGCTCTTCTAAATACGCACGTACGTGCACATGTCAAAATAACTCTTTCTTTAGCCGCTCAGTTGGATGTGCTTGGAAAACAACTAAACCGGGTCAAGCAACGCTGCAGTTCTCTCTGTAGGATCTGCCTGTACCATTTTCAGTACTCATCAAGTACCTATCGGGACTGCTCCCAAGCAGGAGTCAAGCCCCAACTTGCCATTACGAGCAAAGAAGTGTGTAAAAGGCGAGGGAAGCATGGAGGTGCGACTCTGTGTGTTAGTTTTCAGGAGATTCAGAAAGGAAATAAGGAGGATGCGCTTGTTTCTTCCATAGGGCCTGTGGTACAAGATGGGTGACGAAGGTTCAGAGCAAAGTCGTCATGCATTCTGTTTGGTGTGGCACGCGTGCCCCTGTGCTGCCCTGCAGTATGTCCCCAGTAACCTGAACTCTGACATTTTTTTTTTTTTNGGGCATGGGGGTGTTGGGTTGGTGGTTGGACTTGATGATCTTAGATGTTTTTTCCAACCTTAGTGATTCTATAAGAGAACACTAAGGCTGCGTTTCAAGGGTTGACATTGGTAGGTGTCTTCTGGGCCACTGCTGCGGCACGAGAAGAGGTCAAGCGCTCCTGCCCGCCCTGGGAGCTGGGGCACCGGAGCCTGCCGTGCCCCGCCTCTGCGTGAGGGCACGTCAGCTGCTGCTTACTTAATTCTCTATGAACGGCACCGATAAAACTGATGAGCTTGGAGACTGTGTGTCTCTTACAGGTGACTTTTGACCCATTTCCAGGCCCTTAGTTGGATATATCTCATACGGGGCAGCTTATTAGTACAGAGCGTGACGGTCACCGCTGCCGATGGGAACAAAGAGTGGATTTAGGAGCTGCGCTATGAGTGTGACCGCCTTTGGAGGTCTCCATCATGGCGTCACGGTTTGTTCCCGTCCTCGCTCTCCAGGAGAGCGGAGCTGGCCCAGTGCTGCGGCACCCGCCAGCCTTTCCCGCCCTGGGTAGCCGGGCCTGTGGTCCTGCCGGTGGCTTTCCGCTGGGGAGCTGCTCGGGGCTGATCCACTGCTCTGCTCCCAGATCGCCGCTGATGGGAGTTCAACGTCTACTGTGAAGCAAAGAGTGAACAAAAGATAATTTTTCACCCCGTGAGTTACGCTAGTGAGTGTTAGTTTTAATTATAAAAACATGTAAGTTTTTTCCTTAGGGATTCCTTTGGAGGTAGGTTCAATTTTAATGCTTTTGAAGCCTTTTCAAGATGTGTTTTTGTCTAGGATATGAATGAGTAAAATTAACTTACAATTTTAAGCAAGTGCTTCATATCTAGTCCTCTTTGGGTTTTTAGGCAAAAGTTTTATTTTTGGTAACTGTGACATTTCTTGAAATATAATCTAGGAGAAGACTATTAATTCTAAGAATGTGTATGTGATGTTTCACCTACCCAAATCTGTAGTCATCTTTTTAAGCTATGTTCAGAATTTATATCCTGCTTGGACCAAATTAATTTAAATAGCATCCAATGCTAGGTAGTGCTGAAATAAATTCTGCAATAGCAATTGGCTATTAAAAAAAGAATTTGAAGCAGCTGGGTAGAGAAAAAAACAAGTTCACATCATAGGGCATATATGTATATTCAGATAGAAGAAGCGCTACTTAAAACTTCAAGCTAGAGGTGTGGGTTTGCCACAGGCACTGTGTATGGGGAAATACAGGGTAATGTTTCCCTTGCAGTATCCTAGAAGATAATTGTTCCTCAGACAGTTAGAGAGAAATCTGAGTTGAAGGCTTTTCATGTCAACTCATTTTTGGATCATTTTTGATAAATTAAGAGAATTCTATGAAATAGTTCAGAGGAATAAATAAGATGCCTGAGCTATGGTACACATCTGTAGTGTATGTGCTTAAAGCTTGAATTTTCCGTAGGGGTTTTCTTCTACAGTACTGCACTTCAGGTTTCCTGGTGCTTTTCCCCATTCTTTATTCTTTTCAAGACAACAAATCTTTTTAATCCATCAAAATGTCATGCTGTCTGAAATATGAAGACATGTTGCAATTACAAGGCTGTTTAGAAACAGAAGGTGAACTCAGGAGTTTATTGCACTCTTATTCTTTCGAGACCTGCATTTTTGTTTGTGTGTGTTTAAATAACTTTTTCCTAAGCACGATTCTATTCCCTTTGAAAGTTGCCTAATAAAGCTTTTATGCCTGTCTGCTTTGAGAAAAGAATTTGAACCTTTATGATTTCAGTGAACAAATTAATGAAAATCCAGATTTTAACCCCAGTAGGGTCATGCCAGATTGTCTGGGAACTAATTTATGGCATTGGTGATCTTATATGAAGTAGAGGTTTTCTTTCCACTGTTTTCTCTCTCTAACAGCACTCTTAACTCCCGCACTTCTAACTTCCGAGGAGTCAGTTTGTTTTGTTTTATTTTTATGTCTAAATTTCTGAACTCCAAATAATTCCTATGGTCAGCACCAAAAGTTGCAGGGGGTTTTTATCATTCTCTGTCCTGTGTTTTCAAGTGGGGTTGCAGTCACCCAGAATAAGGTTAAGCGATCGTGTTGAGATGGTAATTCGTTAAACTTAAGCACCGATACCTTGTGATTTCGAGCCCTGCGATGGACAGACGGAGGACGCCACGTGACCGGTGGGCGGACAGAGTGGGGGGAAGTGGGAGCGGACGTTTTCTCGCAGGGCAGGATGATATTGGGTAGGAGCAAGCGGTGCGCACGCCTGCCAAAATACTTGGATCAGACTAAAGGAACACAGATGGCTGAAGCTGATAAAGGTGTCTCTTATTGTTGGTTTTGTGGTGGTTTTTTTTGTTGTGTTTTTTTTTTCTTTTTCTGCTCAGTGCTGTTTTGAGTTTGTGTGTGTGAGAGGGGTAAGAGGGGAGGAAGAGGACTACATGAATATGTTTATTTTAATACATTTTACAGTGTAGGAAAGGAGTTGTATAAATTCAATACCCCTGCTCGGTAGGATGCCAAAGTCTGGAGCTAAGCCCTCCTTTTAGGTTTCTGCAACAAATGAACAATAATGTGTCCTCAGGGATTTGTGTCATGCTGTCCGACCTTCGGTTCTTATCTGCTAATAGAAAAATCCCGATGCACCGCTGAAAGTAGCTCCTAAAAATTGGACTGAGAAGCTTTAAAAGCACGTGGCCGCCTCTGCTCATAACCAACCTCAATGCTAGCTCTCCTCTTACCCGGCCCCTTCGCGTCTCCTGGTTCCTCGTCGTGTATTACCATGATTATTTGTTTATTACCATGCTTTATGTGATGTATGTATCTATAAACATGTATGAATAATGTTTTGTCCTCCGAGGAGGCAGTGCCTAAGTCTGCCTGCAGCGTGTATGGCAGAGGAGGAAGCAGGACAGGGACATGTGAGGGAGCTCCTAAGGGAAGAGCAAGTCTCACCGACTCTTAATCTGAGCGAAGTCCAGTTCTTCTTAGCGTTTGTTATTTGTCGTTGTCGAAATTAACTGGTCGCCGCTATCTAAAAATGGTATGTCTGAACTTTAAAGTTGCTTGCAAAAAAATAAATCGTTGTCACCGGACGTGGTGGTGGTTCCAAGTCTGTCGGGTCTTTATGCCCATGAGCAGCCCCATCCATCAGGGCAGGGCTGAGGAGAAGGGAGTAGAAGCGAGACCTTTTTTCTTCCATCTATTTAAAGCAAAGTCTTAAACAGGCAATTTCATTAGAAGGTGTGAAGAAAGATTCGTGTTTTGTAAATGATGGCAGTAACGTTCTCCTGCTCGTGACAGCTGGAAATCTGCAGGATGTTCTTGCTGGTGAGCATGAAAGATGGTACTTGAGACTTCATGCTGGGGCAAATAAATTTCATTTTGAATACTTTTTTCAATTTGCAGTCATTAAGTTGAGATATTGCAGTTGTTTTTCATAGAAACTAATATATTAAAAATCTAGTTGCAAAGCCATACTCCTAATGGTATATAACTATAATGGTATATAACTGTAAATAACTAAGACCAAACTTGATCCAAAACAGGGCTATTTTGGTCTATTGTTTTCTAAATGCTCTTTCTCGCCTTCCTTGATCACCCCATACATATATGTTTTTAAAACACACATTGAAATACTATTTTTTTTGGTGCAGCAAAGCTGCCCCAAACTGATGGAGGGAGACGGTGTTTCATTCTGAGATTCAGTGCTATAAAAATTAATGTGCTTTTTTGATGCCTTGAGGTCTCACATGTGCAGCCTCTTCTATAAATACACCATAACATTATGGATTATTAATTGTGGCTACTACTATACAAATAGAAAAACAAATGCTACATTCCCTCTGGAGGAAAAAAAAAAAGCTCTTTGTGTGAGCAAGAAAATGCTACTTTTTTTCTGTGAAAATGTATCATTGTTATTACAGCTTTGGCTCTATAAAGGACATATGAGCATGAGAATCTGGAATTTATAAAAGAAATTTATTACTAACAGTGGACTGGCTTTTCTTTGAGTTATGCTAATTTTCCATCATTGTAACTATATTTTATTGGATTAAATTACTCTTCATTTACATTGGTATAATCAAGCAGAAAATGAGGCCTCGAGTAAATAAGACAGACCTATTTGTGTAAATTAAAATCTATATTGAAAGTGACACAGGGTAAACACTAAACATCTAACAAAAAACTTGCCTTTGCCAAGGAAATAAGGAAATCAAGACATTCTGCCGTTTATAATTAGGCACTTTACATGGATGTAGCTCCGTAAAAAGGAACATAAGACAATGGTATTAGCACAGTACTCCAAGAAAAAGAACTAGTGATAAATTATAGTGCGAAGAGGGCTACGGGACAACTTAATGAAGAACAATTTTGTAAGAGCCTCTGTCGAGAAGTCAATTAAACTCTAGAAATTCATTTGTAAACATACGCATTGCTCACTGTTCATATAATTTAAAAATAAAGGGGAGCTTTATCTAGTATTCATTGAGTGCTTTCTGTTGTGGCGTAGTTTTAAAAAGACAAAAATAAGCTGCTTTATCTGACCTAAGTCAGGGGGTAGGTACTTGATGTTTACATAGGCTGGGAAAAAGAATGGAGAAGCCATCTAAAGTAGTTCGGTGGGGGCATGTAAACAGCCTAAAAATTGTATACGTACCACATCTATTCCAGCTACGGATAGCTGCTTGCCCTTAGGAAAAGCAAAGAACAGGAGTTAAAAAAAAAAAAAAAAGGCAGCACTAAGAAGGGTTGTGTTGATATGCCACCCTATGGGTTTTATCTTAATGAAAGTATTATTTAAAGTAATATTTCTTGGGAATAAGAATGATTCTTTATGGGGGAAAGATGTAGGCTTAGAAAATGTAGTTGTTGAGAAAGTTGTGTGTGTGCATGCATGAAGACCTAACTACAAAATCCTGTTGTCTTCACTCCTTTGGTCAGTTTTGGAGAGCAGAAGGACTGCTAGTGTAAGGCTAACAGAATTTGACCTTCTGATAGCACCAGGACTTCTTGTAGGCCACCTCCTGATTTACAGTAAAAATAAAATATTTGCTATGTAAAATAAAACGGGCTGCTCACTAAACTGGGAAATCCTTGAGAAATGTTTTAAGTGTGCGCTGTGGCGAAGGACTTCACCAAAGGCAGTTTGAATGAAGCTGTTTTCCTCTTTTACTGCTGTCCAGACCAGCAGTCCTTTCAGTTGAAGTGGTGGTGAGTTTTGGAGTCACCTGCAAGCTCTCACCCCCTGCAAGTTTTCTTTCTCAGTATTTGCTTAATATGGGGACTATAATGTTATGATTAAGGTATTTCTTCATTTGGCTTTCCAGATGCATCTAGCGCTTACGGTTGAATTCAGAGCATGTAACTTTAGCTTTGTAAGATTGATAAGCCACTTGTTGAGGCTGCCAGTATCTCCTCAGGGAAGGACAATAGATTCCCCAGAGACTGTCCTTCAGAGGCAATCAAGACGGGGAACGTGCCCATCTATCATGAGGTGGGAGACTTGTCTTCTGAAACCATCCACGCTGGGACCTGCGGGCCTTGCTTAAAATAAGCCACTGTATTTGAGATTTGGCTAAGTTTGGGTCGTGAATCCCATAGTAGATGCAGGTTTCTGTTTACCTCAGGAATAGCGACCGGCAAATGCTTATAGCATGCTTGAGAGCAGGTTGGTGCTAACAGGTCTACCTTCCTATGGCCCCAAGGTCACCTGCAGATGGAAAGGTATGAAATAGATTGTGTATTCAATGGTTCATAAACATTTACCCAAGTTGACCCAATCTCCTTTTTAGAAGTAATTCAGTTTTTTAATAGTTTTTTATTTTTCATTTAAGAAAGTTGTATTGAAAGAATTGCTTTTAGTAGGCTGAAAGATACCGTCTTTCACCACCACTCCAAAATATATTTTAATATGATTATAACAAATACCTGGCTGTCTGTGTATTTCTTCATTTAAAAACCAGAAGTCCTGTGTTTAGAATAAAGGATTCTGAAACAGAAACAGTGCATTAGATTTCCTTTGCAACTCCCACAGACATTGATTAATTGGGACAGTCAGCATGGCTTGCTTCTAGAAAGAAAAAGCTTAATGATTAACTAAGTTCTTTTTCTGTGCCCCCCACCGAGCATATAAAATGCTTATAAAAGAATGTAGAAATGAGGCACTTGGAGTTGTTGTTGTTGTGCACAATAGAAACACAGCTGAATATTTCACAATATACTATATATAGCCAGAAACATTAATTTCCATGTGATAGCTGTCAAGATCTGAATATAATAATGTGTTGGTGTTTGGTGTTTTCTGGAGAGAAAAAAGCTGTCGTTCTCCCTGGGTTGTAGATAAAGTAACACCTATATTGAATGATTTGCCAGCAGTTTTTACATATGTTGCAACATTGGAATTGAAAACCGGGCGTTTGGTAAGTTTTATCAATTCTAAGCCAAATGACATTGCTCTGGCTTGATGTTTCTAGATGCCTAGTGAAAAGTAATGAGACTCGAGACGTGCCCTCTGTGAACATGTGAATTTTTTCATCGGTATCATCTGGGGAAATGAGAAATTTGTTCCATAAAGAAGGGAACGGTAAGGCACCCTAGCGCAGTTGGCAGTGGCGACTTATAACTCCACATTGTTGGTGACTGTCAGCAATGATTGTAGCATGCGGAAACCTGTAATTAAGCATCTCTTGAATGAAGTCTACGTAATATTCAGTATTTCTTTTGTAGGGATCAAATTCAACTCCGTTGAAATTACGTTGTCAAACTAGAGTAATGCATATGCTTGTGTAAAATGTGTGAGTAAAAGCATATGCTTGTGTAAAATGTGTTCTTGAGATTTGTTATATCAAAATATTTATCTTCTTATTTGTCTCTCTTTACTGGGATTTGATTTTTATCTAAAGTGGGAGGACAGCTGAGCTTCTGTTGTGCTTTAGGAAATTATTTGCTTTTACATCATACAAATCTTCCAAATTATTTAAGAATGCTTCCTTCGCGTATGGGAGCCTGCAGAGTAGAGATGCACTCAGGAGGAAACGGGACAGTAAGAGGGTTGATCGATCTTGTATGAATTGGATTCAACAGGAGCAGCCCAATCTATGTAAATAGATGCAAACCTTGCGGAGATACCGTGATTTGTGGGGCACCACAGTTTTTGCTCCTGTTCAGTGACATTAGTTGCATTTCTCTGTTCTTAACCTCTCTCAAGACCCCTGATTTACTTTCTGGAGACTTTGTTCTTTTGGGGAAGAGTTTTCCTTGTATTAGGTGATAGCGCTGTGTAAATTGCTGTGATTTTTTTTCTCTTCCCCACCCCGTCATGTGAAGAAGAGTAGTAGGGTATAGCTATATGATTCACCACAACTTTTAAAGTACAAAAGTTTATGTAACGTTGTGGTAATCTTGAAACCGTTTAACAGATGTTATGTATAGACTGATGTGAAAGTTATAGCAGGATAGTTTCAATGTGGTGACTTTAATTGCTATATTTTGAAAGATACACCCTTTGTAAAACTACTTTATAAATATGACATCGTGGGTTTACACAGTCAATGCCTGTCAGTAGCTTCCAGCTCAATGTTCTCATCTGAGCCCCCTAAAAGTCGTTTTCCCTCTAAGTTATTATACTCAACCCAACTAAATTATTATATGCTTGTGCACCCCTAAGCATTTGAAATTTAGTTTTATCTTGACGGATGCTGGAATTGTGTCTCTTACAGCATGTGAGTAGTGTGAATAGAAAAATTTACAACTTCAAGTCCAAGCCTAACACATACTTTTGAGGGAATGTTTGTGTTACAGGCTGATAGGTTTTGTCTGGCTCCCCTGGCTTTCTAAAACATTGGTGGGATGATGGTCTGGTGGTCTCTCATCTTGAGGATTTATTTTCTTTTGAGGAACATAAATTCTACTCCAGGCTGGTTTGTATTCATTTTTTACTGTGACAGTGGCTTTATTTTCTGAAAGTGGCCTGCATTGGGCATTAGTATCAAAGCTTTCTATAGGTTTGGAGCGTCCGGGCATCTCCTAGGACTTGGTTACTTTCTTGTCTGCCTGTTTTGGGTGGGAGGGGGTACCTCTGTAAGGCTGGACTTTGCTCTCAATGGGGAGGGCCACCATACTGTATCCTTAACATAACTGAAGCCACAGAATAACCCCATTTTCTTTAGAATTTTCTCTGTACTGAGCCTTCATCTATTTTTTTTTTTTTTTACTTTTACTATAAAGTTCAGTTATCTGTCCTTACAGAGGGCTCCTGGTTATCGAGTGCCCTGGCAGGGGAGGCGGATAAACACCCATGTCCCTCTTGCAGACTACGGAGAGCCTCACATAGGAGAGCTGGAGAGAGGTGGTCAGGGCAAGGCGTTAGAAAACAGGATGACATCACGTCACCTGCCCTAGGGAAAGAGGTGAAGTGGAGCCCCTCATCCAACTAACCGTCATTGCTCGCTCTATTTATTCTTTTTTGTTTTCCTGCCTTTGCTCTGCCTCCCAATCCTGTAGCCCACATCTCCGAAGCGTCGTCTTGAGAGGAAAGTCAGGCAGGCCATGGACTCGCTGTGTGCACGGGCAATGACGCTGCGGAGCGAAGGAGCCGTGCCCCGAGGGCTCCTGCCATCGCCCGCCTCTCGCTCTCGGTGTTGTGAACCGCTTACCGGAGCGGTCGCCCAAAGTCAGATCACTGCAGGGTAATTCCTAGTGTAAGAAGTCTGGCTTTGGCTCAAGAGGATCGCTTAAAAACGGTAAGGCAACAGACCTTTACCTTAGAAGACAGGTGCTATTTTTTTCTTGCTGTTATACTCTCTCTCTATATGTACTCTATACTCTTCTCCGTCATTGATGGCACCCATGGGTACTTTACTCTTCTGTTAATTTCCCAATGTTAATTATATATACGTGTGTGTGTGTTTATTTTAGTGTGTGGTCACTTGTATTTATTGTTCTTATTTAGCACTTCTTCCTGCTCTGTTACTGGCAGCAGTATTTGATTTATTTCTGTGATTAATTCTTATCCCTTTGAAATCCACGGAGCCTTTAAAAAAGAAGAAAGAAATCCTAACAATAATAGTAGCATTCAAGCTCCTTTATCTTCATTTTGTTCCAGTGCAGTGGTGGATATTCCAGATTCTCCATGGTAATAGAGAAGTATTTCAGAAGCAAATATCTTGCCAGATCTTCACATTTTCATTACAATTATTGCTAAGGAGAAGGAGTACTTTATCAGCCATAGGCTTTGTAGCACTAGAACATGGATGTTTAAAGCTGATGCAAATGAGCGTTCTCTTTTCATCGTGAGTTTACTGCTGAAGTAGTGCAGCTTTTAAGAACCAAAGATCTTTTCTTAGGCAGACTTCCCTGGCATCTCTTTGGTAAGCAAGCGGCGCAATGCATCCCTGTGGTTCCTTACAGGCGGAACAGAAAGATTGCCTTTACTCGGCCTATTTTGTTACTCGTGGATTATGTGCATTAGCTGTTATCCCATTATATGGTACATTCATAACTCTTCTGTTCAGGGTCTGAAGTAACCAGGTTGGAACTGTGTATAGTCCCGCTGACATGAAAAGCGCGCAGACAAAAAAGACCCGAGTGTTTGGCTACTGCGGGGACAAGTAATTAACCAAAGATTTTTATTTATTTGAATCAGTTCAACATTTCTTTCTCCTTGTGCGTTTACCTGCCTGGCTGCTCGTCTCGGGCAGGCATCTCCCCGCTTCAGTTTCACGTATCACACCCGGCCGTGGCCGCAAACGGGGAAATAATTGGTAGCTCCCGAAGGTTCTGCCTGATTTGAGAGTGGTGCAAGGCGAGGCTTGCTCCTACGCTGCCATCTTGCCGAAACAAGGGTTGGAAGCCCCAGAGCTTCTCCACATTAATCAAAGACACGGTCAAGTTGCAGTTTTCCTACATTTCTTTTCCTACAATCGCGTTGTATTTTTGTTTTGTTTCATTCTCTTAATTTAATTCCGTAACTGAGGTCCTACTTGGGACTGAACTTAGAATTAGCACTTGGAGCATTAAACCGTTTTAATATCCATTTATTCTACTTAGAGAATTTATGGCACAAACGCTTTTGAAAGAAATAATTTTATTTTTTTAATCTAAGCTTTCTTAGACCAACAATAGTTCTTGTTGAGTAAAGGGTAGGAATGAATGCAGCACTGTCCTTGACCGGACCAATTACCAAATACTTCAAATGAAGGATATTCATCAAGTAAACCCACAAAAGAAGTGATCTAATAAAAAATAGTGTTTAAAGAGCTTTCATTTCCAGTGAGATTATTTCCATGAGTCAGTTGAAAAACATTCACCTTTGTTCACTGACATTTAAGAAATTTAGTAGCTTGGAGCTACTCGTTATGTTGTAGTTACTTAATACTTGCTTAACTACCGATTGATGAATCTGTAATACAGAGGATTAATTCTGGAGAAATTATGTATGATAGCTAATTTGATATTTAAGACTTTATTAATTGCTAAAGGAAATTATTATTAACAGTGAAACTTAAAAAAATTATTAATAATAATAAGCATAGTAAAACCATACGGTATAATATCTTATTAAAAATTTGTGCACCTAAAAAGTTTTGCCTACAAGGCAATGGAGATTTGTGAGACTTGGGCAGACATTGGATCCAGCCACACAGTTATGGCTGGGACAAGTGTGATAATGCAAGGCAGAATGTATGGAATTGTCTGCATTTTCATTAATTTAAGTGCTATTTCTTCATTAGACTGCTCCCTTCACCAGGGTTTGATGTGCATTCCCTAGCAGCGTAAGAATATGCATGTTGGTGGGAAGAAGAAAATAATAAACTATTTCATGCAATTGTGAGGGTTGAGCCTAGATGAGAACATTGCAGTCAGGTCTGTCATGTATGTGTCCCTGTATCAGCTAAATATATGGAATAATATACAAGTAAAGGAAAAGGAATTGTCCCTCTCCTTACAGGCTTCATACGCTTACAAATTTTCATGTTGATGGATTATTTTTTGAGATATCCTTTTTATGTAGATAAACATTTCAGTCGGAATGGTAGTATCAGCTGTGGAAGATCTTAGACATCGCAGCACATGTTATGTATTATGTAGAGGACAGCCAAAAAATGGATGTAATCATCCTATCGTCACCTTTGAGAGATGTGTATGGCTCTGCTGCTGGAGCTTATGTCGCTACTATGCTCCTGAAGAGGATGACGGACCTTCCTATGGATAACATACTGGTTACTCTTGGAGGTATTGCTGTCTGTTCCTTATAATGTTATCTGGATAGCTTTCTGTCACAGCCCAGCAAAATTAACAAAGCAGCCGAAAAAGGCTGCTATAGGGAAGGATAAACTTCTGGTTAAGGTCTGCGATACTGGGCATCGATCCCAACCCGGACTCTGTCACGCGAAGGAGATTGCTCAGTCTGTGCCATGACAGCTCACCCAAAAGGTGTCGGAAATATTAGTCACTTGTTAGTTTAGATTAATGAACTTTACAAATTCGTATGTGGCAGGTTTGGGTAGATGTTGCTAATTTTCCCCCCGTAGTTTGAGAGGGAAGTCCCACAGCAGCCTGCCGCGGGGCGGTTATCTATACCAGTACCTGAAACCTCTGCGTCTGCCCTGTGAGCTGGGGCCCGGTCACTGAAGGTCAGAGAGCCCCAGCGTTGCCCATGGTCACGTCTAAAGGCAGTTTTCTCCCCCTCTGACTCTTAAATTGCTTTTCCCTGGTCCTTCTTAATGCTTGAGCCCATCCCTTTATTTTCACAAATCTTGCCTTGCAGGTTCTCCACTTCTCTTCCTTCACAGCCTCTCTTGGCAGTAGAAGAACTAACAGTTCTTATTAATTTCAATTCTTAATTTTGATTGATTCCAATTTTTATTACTTTTATCTGAGGAGAATATTGGTACTAAAGGATCCCTAAAGATTAGAGCTCTGTCAGTTAGATATAGTGCTGCTTTGCTGCTCGGTGTAGTTAAAGAGCTCACATCACTAGAATATAATCTCGCTACTGAAAAGGAAAACATTGGTGTGGTCAGTCTGTGCGGGCCATGCTGCTTTGGAAGCTTAATGAAGACTTTTGAATAAACAAACCAAATTGTTGCTACCTTCTAGATCTTCTTATATGGTACTGAAAGCTACCTGCTTGGCACTGATGCATATTGTTAACTTTAAAATCTGTTAAATCCATATTACTGTCCTATTACTAGAGATTGTTTAGAACAAGTGGTTCTTACACCAAAAACAGTTGTAAAGTGGTGTAAAAGAGACAGCAAACAAAAGTAAAAGTCAGTAACGTGGATCAACGAGCACCCGGTAAGTGCCATCAGCTGTAATGCCAGAGCACTGGAGCTTCGGTACCAGAGAGGTATCTATCTCTCTACCAGAGAGAAGAAATCTTCGAGAAAGATGCTGTCCTATGGTAATGTTCGCAGATTTTTTTTGTGGGTTTTTCCAGCAGGAGCAAGGTTTTATTAAGTCGAAAGCATAATGGTATTTGTCAGGTGTTTTTTGTGAAGGGGGATGTTTAGATAGAGCAGGACACGGTATTTGTGGGTCCACAGAAGGTAGAGTTAAATCGTGAGTTAAGACTGGGTAGAGGTTAAGTGCAGTGCAATGGTGCAGAACAACAGATGAAGGTATAAAAATATGTGTAGGTGTATTCACGCCATGCTGAATGCAGCTAGATAGGAAAGAGTGAGGTTAGCTCTTGCAGTGAAGACGCATAACTGCATCAGCTTTTGGTATCAAGAGCATCAGTCTAGTGGGATCTTAGCATCTGCTTATCCACAGGAGCTGCCCATCTTCTCTTGTCTTCTGCACTACCTGAATTCAAGCGTGCAAACAGGTATCTCCTCGAGCGATACAGAGGAGATTTTGCTATGCAGAGGTTTTTTCTAAGGTAGAAAAATTTGCTTCAGTTTTAAGGAGAAAAAAAAAAAGAAAAAACAAACAAACCCAAAGCCAACCCCCCCTCCAAATCACCAAAAACCCCTAATCTATAAAGTGAGAAACAATGGTAAAAATGTTTCTCCAGAAGCATTTGGAAAGACTTGAATAAATGAAACAGAAGGAAGATGCAGTAGTTGAGGTTCAAAAGGATGGTGCCCTTGAGAAGAATCCTTGCTATATGAACTGGGAGAATGACCAGAGCTTCAGGGTGTGTATGGGGAGGAACGCCAAGCTTTACGCACGGAGCGTCTGGTATAACTCTGGAGGCAAAACCAAATCGGGGGTGATGCCTGCCTGATAGGAGCGGTGGTGCCTCAGGTGCATGAATATATTCAATGAGCTGTCATTCGGATAACCTTCTGATTAATGACAGAAGATGTCATGGGGATGTAATTTATTTTCAGTGATTTGTCAATGTCTACCTGTGCCCTGGAACTCCTGATATGGATAAACAGCATTTCTGAATGAAACTTATTAGATATTTGTCCTCATCGCCATGTTTCGTTACATGTGGGGGTTAACTTCAAATTAATATTTCATATATTTCATTTAAAGTTTGTCTTAAGCTGTGACAAATAAAAGCAAGTGCTTGGTTGTCCTCGTAGTATAATATTTAAAAGTTTTGGAGGTTTTTGTCTAACATGAGCTGTATCTTCCTGTTTTCAGGGACATAGTTCAGTTGTGTTCTTGTGAGCTGCATGGGATTACTCGTTTCGTAGAGGCAATCAAGTTTTTCTTATTTAACTTGCTGTCGACAAGGGGTTTTTAAAAGTAATGCTCTTAGAAGGTCATTTGACTTTTGAGGGTTATTCACTTTGCTAGCCTGAACACTAAAACCTTGTGTCCTTGGGTTCTGATTAGTGCCACTTTAATAAAGTCATTTGAAGTTCAGTAGACTGAATTTTCCACCTTTTCTGATGTTTCTATGGTCACAGGGAAGCGACCTGTATTCAATCTTTTAAATGCAAATTTTTAAAAAGTTACTGCGCAATTTTGTGTAGCAGACTTCTTCACGGGTTACAAAAAGTGCCTTTTTTTTTTTAACAGCTACAGCAGTGTCTTTTCTCTTTCTTTTCTGTTTTCCTCCTCTCTTTCTTTCTAGTGATGTGACAGCAATTGACTAAACTTGGGTCTTTTAGGGTAACAAAGGATTGAGAAAAATCTTAAAGGTTTTTATTGCTGCACTTTTTTTTTTTTGGCTGGGCCAGGGCAGACAAAGGCCTTTCCACTTGATTAGATAATAAGGCTAACGTGGGCTTTGAGTGAAAAATATCTTTGCATTCTGCTCTTCTTTTTCCTCCAACAAAAAAAAAAAGGGGGGGGGGGAAGAGAAAACTATGCCTAATCAGCCACAATTAAATCTTTCATGGTGAACTCACTTTGGAGGAATTAATGCATTTTGTATTGCCTAACAACTCGAGTGAACATTAACAACACGTGAGAACTGAGGGGAAGAAAAATTATGGCCTTTTTTTTTTTTGTTTGGGTTGGTTTTTTTTTTGGTTCTCAAGGAACAGGGAAGGGCAGGTCATTGACTTGATTTTCATGGGAAGGTTGACTCTGGAGCGCTCGCATCTCCAGGAGCGGAGCGAGGGGGAACTGACAGCTGGGGTTTGGGGAGGGGAGCGTGCCTGAGCAGGGATTGCGCCGTGGCTTGGTGGGGAAAAACAAGGGAAAATGGAAAA
Organism: Pelecanoides urinatrix; assembly: GCA_013400755.1. Taxonomy (NCBI): domain Eukaryota; kingdom Metazoa; phylum Chordata; class Aves; order Procellariiformes; family Procellariidae; genus Pelecanoides; species Pelecanoides urinatrix. The sequence goes on along the minus strand of VZTQ01013195.1, from coordinate 683,913 downwards.
CAAAGCCCGGAGGGGGAACAGTAACTGCAGTGTCCCAGGGCTGAGGGGCTGCTTCTCCTCCGTGGTGGGTACGTGTTGCGCTTGGACTCGAGCGGTTGCGGTGGAGAAATGTAAGTATAATGAAAGGGACTTGCCTTAAGTGAGAAATAGTTCTTGTCCTTAAGTGAGAAATAGTTCTTGTCCTTAAGAGAGAAATAATTTGCTCTTAATGAAGCTGAAGAAGTTGTACTGTGCTGCTCCATGCACGCTGTGAAAGGGTACAGAAGATGCTCATTCAGCCCTTTCGTCCTCCTCGCCGCTGAAGAACAGCTCCTGCAAAAGAAATCTGGGAATCCAGATGTGTTTTCCCAAGATCTCCTAATAGGTACTACAGGCTATGAACAATAACTACAGGTGTTTTATTTGAAACATTTCTTTCTTCTGACACCTGCTTTGTTCGTACTCTGTGGTTGAAAAGAATCTGGATGCTGAGGTGTGCTCACATGAATATATCAGTCCACTTATGGGTCTGGATGGGTCCTGGATGTTGCCTGACAGAGGCGTCCAGACCCTTCCCCGCACGCCTGGGAACGCGCACACTCGTACAGTCTTCTCGCCCCTTCTCCTCCGAGGGGAACGTGGCTGCTCTGTCCCCTGCTTGTTGTGCCACCGCCTCTGCCACCCACCTCTCAGGCCTCCTCCTCCCCCCCCACTCATGTGTGCCCCTTCCCAAAACGGTCACAGCCCTGTTCACTCGCCTGCAAGACCCTGAATCATCGTTTGTCTCCTTCTACCCGATTAATCTCTTGTCTTTCTCATCCCTCCCTCTCCCATCGTTTCATCGTTTCCCACTCTCCCTGGGTGCCAGCAGCTCTACCCTCAGCCAAGTTTCCTTCTAATGCAGTGGTTTTTCCAACTTCTTCCTCAGGAAGGTTTTGATCCCTTTTAAGCATCATATGGAGGATACACAATTTTAAATTTAAATTATTTTTTCTTTAAGAAGCCCACACTTAAAGTGAAGTTGCAATATGTTAAAGCCTAATCTCGTCAGCTATTAAAATAACCGAAACCAAACAAAAATGCAAATTGTATGTGGTTTTGCAGGTAGAGGAAACATGCCAAGAGTCAAAACAAACAAGTTGGGCCCTTAAATGCTGCCTGAGAGAAGGCTCTCGCCAGTCCTTCAGGCTTGTACCTTGGCCTCCAGGCTCTCGTCTGGGCTCCGAAAGGTGGATACCCCCATAGCAGCCACGTGAACCCCTCTCCTCGTTCAGGGTCCCACGGCTGGTTGTGTAGCCCAGTCCTAAGGGTTTCCCCACTGCATGAGGAAAAGTCACCACCCAAAAGTTCAGAACCCTTTTTTTTTTTTTTTTTTTTAAAAAAAAAAAAGTACTTAACCGGGTTTTGGGAGCAGAAGCCTTATCTGCTATGTCAGGAGTTTCTTCAGTTCATTCAACTAATTCAGGTTATTTAGAGCTGGGAAACTGATTGGAAGCTGGAAAAAAAATCGAGCGAGCGTACTTTCCTTATCGAAAAATAATGACAAAACTGTGAGAGGATGAGATCTGCTAATTGTGGGCTTGCGGAGAGCAGGGTGATGAGAGGCGGTGGCTGGGTTTTTCCTGCCGGTCTCTGAGGCCAGAGGAGAGGGCACGAGGTGGCTCACCCCGGTCTGCGGGATAAGCTTTTGTCAGACTAGCAAACAAGTAACTGCGTTTTTTTTTTTTTAATATATTTCTCTGTATTTATCAGACCCTTTCTTAGCGTGCATTGTGGGATTACCGCAGCGTCGGTGGCTGTGACTTCATAGGTGGCAACACAGTTGGGTACGTCTTCAGAGTCTCCTCTTATAGCCAGATTTTCGTTAATTCTTTTGAATTGCCTATAGTGGGCTTGTGAATGTATATCAAGATATGCAAATGTATGAAAGCTATTTGTTATATTTAGGTGTATATATGATGTTTCTCTGGGATGTGCTGCCTCATTTTACTCTCATTACGATACTTATTAGTGTTTTGGTTTTTTAATTTGTTTTTTTCATGAATTGCTTTGCTGGTCTTGTGCAAGTACTTTTTTTTTTTAATTTTTTTTTTTTTTTAAAACTCTTCTGAAATTCATCAGCTGAATTTTCCTTTTTAGAAAGCTGGAGTTACTGTTCACGCCTGTAGCTCTTAAACAATTTACACAGTTGTTCTGACTTTGAACTGTTCTCTGCCATGGCATATAACAGCTATCCAAAGCAAGTCCGCAGTTTTTGATGCTGACTGAAATCAAACCGACCCACACTCCCTGGCATCCAAAAAACCCTGGGGTTAGTGCTGCACAAAGATCACTATAGGAAATGGCTGAGGGTTTTTTTTGTTTGTTTTTTTTTTTTTTTTACCACTAGCTTTTATCTGAATCCCTGCTTTGCTTGAGCTTTAGAAGTCAAACGAGCAGAAGAAATGCAGTAGATGATTGGAGATGTGTGTGGGAAGAATAGAAAGATTGGCTTTCTGAAGGCTTTGCTCGGTTCCTGCCTTCCCAAAGAGAAGGCAGGGAGGTTATTCTTCCTGACTGCATTTCTGCAGCAAAATAATTGCCTTGAGGATGGTGCTGTGGAAAAACAATCATTTCAGATTATCTTTGTTTTAATGGAGGAGGGGGAAAAAAAAAGCGCAGAGATAGGGAATTGTTTTGGATAAGTGAAAGTACTTTATTTAATAATCATGAATGGCATCATTAAAATCAAACAGAAACGTGGATTCCTAAGCGTGATGGCTTTGACTAACATGCTGTATTTCACAGAGCGGCAAGTTGTGAGTGCTGGAACATAGCTGAGCTTTGCGAGCTCCTCAGTCCGGATGGAAATGGGGGTCTCTTTACGCTTTTACGTGGTGGGGGTGAAGTGATGCAAATGATGGAGGAAGAAGAGGTATTAGGAGGTCCTGGTGCTCAAGGCAACCTTGTGGGCACTGCAGAAATGGGACTCAAATGCAGACGCTGAGATACCTCTTACTGGGTATCTTCCAGGGGTCTGCTTGAAGACTGGGGAGCAAGCCCGGGTCCCACGGAGGCACGTTGCACTCTCCCTAGCACCCGCCAGACCAAATGCTGCCCTCAGTTTAGACCTACGGTGCCTTAATCAATTAGTCCTGGGAAGCACTTCCAGCTGTAATTGGTCTGATCCGTAATCTTATCACCTCGCCCGGCAGATTATCCATTTTTAGCTGCTTTGTGGGCCAGCAATCCGCACGTCCCAGCAAGCCGGTGCTGTCAGGTCACTCCTGCTTGCAGCATTTCTATAGCTGCCTCTTTCCTTTCTGGCGGCTCAGCGCGCCTCTAAACCCGGGAGGAGAATTGACTGAAAAAGAAACGTCAGGCCAGGAGAAGATGACATTTGAGTGTTTAGAGAAAGCTCTGTGTTATTGCTACTCATTCAAGAAAAAAAAAAAATCTGCTTTCATTGAATTTGGAGCTAGTGTATTAAGACGTCAAATCATGGTGGTATGTGTTGTAGATAAACAAATGTAATGTAGCGACGCTGCATTAAATACAGCAATATGTGAAAAGAACTGAACTGAAGGCACAAAAAAATGAAAAATTCATTCTTGCTAATTAGTATTTCTGCAGGCAACTGCCATTTTAATTCCAAAGCTGTTTCATAGCATTATGGCTGTTATCCAACATATTTCTTAAGTTGTAGCCCTTTTGTCTGAATTTTAAATGAAAAATTTCAGATCCAACCCATTGTGCATATTTAATGAAATTATTCCAACAGGAGAGTAGGGTGGAAGGTCATTCCTGGACATGTGTCTTTACCTGTCAGGACATCAGCATGACTTCCAATTACTTGCCACACCTTCGTTTCTGCCCCGATACAAAAAGCGAGAGCGTTTTCCTTGCCAGTCCCCCGGCTTCAGACCTTACTGCTGGCCTTTCTGCACCCCGCGCTTTCTGACCCTTTGGAAAGCGTGGGGTGTTTGTATTTTTACCCCTTTCTAACCTCTTGAGCACTGAAAGGGTGGAATCTCTGATTTATCACTTCCATTGTTTGTATTAATCTAAGCCTTGAGTAGATCTATTCTCCATCTTCAGCTTTTATTACTGATAGTTTTCCCAAGTCGCTTGGCACTTTTTTTAGTGGTTATGTGGTTGGATATTGCAGAAATGTAATGTGGTGTATTTCTAATTTTTCTGAAGTTTTTCTGCAACCATTGCCGTTGGTTGCATTAGGATTTCAGGATCTCAGAGAGCAAGCTGATTCTCTGTGTAGTTTCTCAACCTCTTCTCCGTGCGTTATTAGAATAAAGGCACGTATTTCTACTTGCAATTTGGGATAGGCAATTTAGATGTAGTTCTTCTGAGTTAGACAGCTTTTCTTTAAAATGCATGTAACTGATTAAGTGGCTTGGCAGCCAGTCAGAACGATTGCTTAAATACCACAACTTCACAGGAACTTTAAAATGGAAAACCAGCCAGTAATTTAATGATATCATTGTGAAACATAACATTCTTTCAAAGCAAGCAAAGACGTTATACACAAGGGGTAGACATCATCCCTGCTTTTGGCCATTGCTGGCTCATAGATTCCTATACACTGCTTTGCTCCATGTTAAGCAAAAATGAATGTTGAGTATTTTCTTTAATGTAGTGCAAACTTTCCCTTTGCTAAAGCCATGCGAGAGCGCATCTGCCCTAGAATTACGAACTCTTGCCTTGTGCTGCGTTAATTGGGTCAATGTCATCTCTTCAAGAAGAAGAGACAAGCTCTCTCTGGCAATGTTCGTATGGGACAGCTTGTTTATATGGAGTGGCTGTGCTTCCCTGTAATCGTTAAGAAAGAAGCTAACTAGCAATGCGGGCTTGCCAATGGTGATATATCTTTCCACCTACAGAAGAAAGTACAGATTATGATCTAGAAATCCTTCACAAGGCCAGATAAGCAGTAGCATGGGAAGATACAGGCACAGAGAAGTGAGTTCTGAGTCTCACGCCAATGGTGTCCCCTGGGTTTGTATCTTTTTACCTTTCTACTGACTTTTTTACTGAAGGCACTGTGCAGACCAGTGGTCCAGTATGGACTAGAGAATTTCTGTTCTAGCTGCAAAAGCCACCTCGTAGTTCTGCAGTGTTGCTCTAATTGCCTACTCTTTAGTTTCAAGACTAAAATGAATCACTGTCAGGCTTGCACATAATTCCATGTTTGGTCCTAATGCCATGGTTGCAGAGCTTGCCTTATAAACCACACACACATTTATATCATGGGAAATGCATTTTCTTAAAAACGCACCAGGGGAAGCTAACAAACCACGGCTTGCTCCAATTTGCTTCGCAGAAAGCCTAAGTTGTGTAAATCATCTCTTAGAAGCTACTGTCTGGAGGCACGCATTGGTGTACGCCAGTCTCGGTGTTGTACACTTCGAGAGGATCGCTGCGGGTCTAGCAGTGGCTGCGCCGACGGCGCTTGGGGTGGCTGGCCTGGATGTGCTTTGGCAATGCGCTGCGGCTTTCCGTATGAATCGAAGCGGCTTTTAGGTCTTGCCCGGGTCTCGTTATTCCCGTGAAGGTAAACCTGTCTAAAATTGGCACGGGCAAGCAGGCAAGAGCCGGGCTGCTTTGTCAAAGAGCTGCCTGCATCGCAGCTGCATCCTGTGGTTGACGCGGCCGCATCCGGAGAGGAGCGGTCCTGCTGTTTGGATCATCTTCTGTTTTCTGCCCGCGGGGTGTCTTGGGCACTCTCCTCGGGGGGTGCCGCAGACCCCAAGTTGATAAAAGGACCTCCTTGTCACCGTGTCCGTCTTTGAATTACCTGGGAGGTGGGGCGGAAGCTGCGGCGGTGCTCCTGCCAGCACCCACGGTGGTCTCGTCTCCGTGCCCTCTTCTCCCGCGTACGGCGGTGCACGTCCCGAACTTGCATCTCCACCGGCCGCTTTATCCAGCAACGACTGGAAATACCAATTACTGGATAATTGGGCTTCGCTTGAGGGAATGACAGACGAGACTTGCGTGTGTTACGTTTAGCAATGCCACAGCTTTAGGGGAGGGAATGCTGATGGTTAGATGATCCATTTTAATGGGATTTCAGCTCGTGCTTGCTTCCGGATCAGGGCTTGCTTTCTGTGTGTGGCTTACAGCTCCGTCTTTGCGTGGGGCAGGGGCTTTCGGGGAGCCCAGCGGCGGGGGATGCCCTCGCCCTCCCTGCCCAGCGGCCCGGGAGGTGGCGGGGAGGCTTGCTGCATCCCGTGGGTCGGCACCTGCCCTGGGAGCACCAGGAGGAGCAACCAACCCCGAGGGGGTTGGAAAATCCCACCGAGGCGTTCCCGTAAGTCAAGTAGCTCTTCATGGTCCCGAGGGCAGGAGTCAGCCTGAAGGCAGGAGTGAGCCCGGTGTCTAACAAGCCTCCCGGTGTGTAATCCAACCCTCCAGCCTTACCGAGTGCCACTCGCTGTGGTTTTGGGGTCCGTGTGATGTGATGCACGCTTCCTTAAATTACGTGTAGCAAGGGCATTAAGATAACATCCCCTCCCCCCCTCCCCCCCCCCGTAAATGAAGGTATTTCCTGAGAGAGTGCCAAAAAAATTCCCGTTTGTTTGATAGGAAGTGTTTGTGATGTTAGAGAAAATACAGCTTTAAGCATTCAATGCTTGTCGAGAACAGTTTGCTCTTGAGAAGATTTCTTAATAGTATAAACTGTTAAGACACACAAATTCCCTCAGTAATGACAAATTAAGAAAAATGCCCAAATCACGTATCTAGAAGACAATTTGGGCAGGAATCTGTTTCTTAAGCCCAGTTCTTAACCAGTTCTTAAGCTAATGGTTTGCCTGTAGCCAGGGGTATCAGGCAACTGCTACCAGGTGGCAACATCCTGACAGCTAAAGCTCTAAGGAAGGTTTTTTCCATGGCCTGGCAGCTTGTATCTGCAGACCGCATTGCTAATGTATCGGTGGTGAACTGAGCCACGAGGTAATTTGTTCAGAAGAAAAATCTACCGTGTAAGCGAGCCAGAAATGGGGGAAAAAAGCTAGCTTAATGAACGACTTTTCATCCTCTGTCTCACAGGTCAAAAGTACTAACAGAATAATTGACTAAGTATGGACCGAAAAGATCTTTGAGAGTCACTTATGCTGCAGAAAAAACATGTGATCTTACAATCTTTTTATTAATTTGCCTTCTTTTAAAAAACGACTTACTTTCAGTCCTGAGCAGCACTGAGCACTACTGTCATTCTTCTTTCCATTAGCAAAACGAAATCTGTAGACCCTTCCCCCACCTAATGTTATTCCTCACATGGTGACATTCAAAAACCCATTGACAAGCTGCAAATGATGTGTGAAGCAAACTCCAGGATTAAGTTTATAACCTTTCCCCAGGGGGAAAGAATTTGGAGGCAGGAATGAACTCGGGATAGTAAAACAAAAGGGCACAACTGAGATGGATCAGGAAAACTCATATTCATATTTAGCTAAATGAAAAATACCAACCAGTCCTAGTTTATGTGGTGTCCCGGGGGTTTTCCGCACAGGTATGTTGGACATTATTTTATAGCTCCTTCTCACAGGTTTTACTGTTCTTGCTAATGAGAAACTACATCTCTCTCGCTCTTCAGCTTTGCAGCTGGGATTTGAAAGCGCAATAAATAAAATATAAACGGTAGAAGACGGAGGGCTTATGGCCCGTGGATATGTTTGCATCTTGGGTTTCGAAAGGCACGTACCTTCCTCCTGGGGGGTTGTCATTTACTGCTGAGTTTGTTGTCGGATGGGTGTGAATAGGCTTTGGGGGCCTTTAGACCCTGTTAAATTGCAGATGTTAATGAAGTGATGGAGCTAGGGACCTCCTTCCTCGCAATAAAGAAACAGCTAGTTCCTTCGCATATCTATAAGATTATTTCCTTTCATCTGCCAGTATGAGTTTCTTTTGAAGTCATTTAATCTTTGCTCCGTATAAATTGAGAAAAGTTATTTTAAGCAGCTCAGTGGGAAAAGGGAGTCTTGTGACTGAGTGCTCACCAAAAGAGGTCGGACCACAGGAGTTAAGCCCTGTCACCCTGGCATCGGGCTCTCACCGAGGACGCGTCTAGTAAGTTGGCCCCTGCTGTCAGCTGGATGCCAGGGTGAGCTGTGCCCAGACAGAAATGTGACTTTACTGGAAATAGATAATTGAGGAGAACCACAATATAAAGCAGCTTAAGGCTTGCCAGTACTGGCACTTCTTCAAAAAACCCCCAAAACCCCAAAAAACACCAAAAAAACCCCCAATCAAAAAAACCCAACTTAGGTTATAAATTCAATAACAGATATAAAGTGGGCCTTGGGTATTTCCTAGGAAAGCTGACAGATACTCTGAAGTAAAGTAAACCTGGTGGGGTTAAAATGGAGTTCAGCCATGCCCATAAAGTGAGCAGTGCACTTCAGTTACAGAATCATAGAATAGTTTGGGTTGGAAGGGACCTTTAAAGGTCATCTAGTCCAACCCCCCTGCCATGGGCAGGTTGCTCAGAGCCCTGAGGTCCAACCTGGCCTTGAATGTGTCCAGGGATGGGGCATCTACCACCTCTCTGGGCAACCCGTGCCAGTGCCTCACCACCCTCATCGTAAAAAATTTCTTCCTTAATCTAGTCTGAATCTACCCTCCTTTAGTTTAAAACCATTCCCCCTTGTCCTGTCGCAACAGGCCCTGCTAAAAAGTCTGTCCCCATCTTTCTTATAAGCCCCCTTTAAGTCCTGCAAGGCTGCAGTAAGGCGTGGTGGTCTGACCAGAGCTGTCTTCCCAGCGCTCTTCTGCACGCATACGTTACTCAACAAAGTTTGACACTTGGGCTTTTGGCTTGTTTTTGTTTCCTGACAGCATACTTATGAAAATGAAAAATCATGACGACTTGCTAACGGTTGCCAAAAATGCAGAGAACTCCTATATAAAGCTGAGCTCCATCAGCAGGACAATACAACAGGACAAATTCCTCTTGCCAAATTAAGATGTATGCTTGGAATGAGAGGTCAGGGCCCTGCGTTGTTACTCCATCTGATGCTGCATTATCACCGGTATGATAAATTATTGTCCTCTTCACGGTTAGCTGTGGAGCGGCAGTGCTCTCCCCTCTAGATTTCAGAGCTGTGGATCATGTTTTGTGTGTCTTCATTTTTAAGGAAAATATAACTTTTTTTCTCTTTGGGTCACTGCATGCTTTTGGCACTTCTGCTCCTTCTGCATGGGTCACTTTTTTTTAAGGAGGGACCATAGTTTGGAAAGACCAGAAATATGCTCTTTCAGGAATTTGAGACAGAAAATATTTGGCAAGGTTTTTTGTTAGATATCCTTTGGAAATATACTAGTGCAAAAGTAAATATTAAGAAATAAATTCAGGTTGAGGGGGGAAAAAAAACTTTTAGTAATAACCAGTCTTTTGCATATGAGCACGAAGTTGTTGGTATCATCTATCTTTTTAACTGCAAAGCATGAGTTCATATTTGTGTTTGCCCCCCCTTCTCTCGACACTCAGCACTCACAGCTGGATCGCAGGCATTCCTTCTGCGTCCACATCAGGGATGATGGAAGGAGGCAACAAACGATCTACAGACACTAGCCAACTGAGTTATGGAAAATACGCAAACACGCGTTGTCTTCTGCCGTTCCCCCAAGTACAAAAGGGTTCCTTGTAGCTGTAATGCCCCTCAGAAGGTAAGGACTCGGTCCCCGTGGAGCCCAGCCAGCCCCTCTGGAGCGCGGTTTGCTGGGGGCTGAGCGAGGCGGAGGTGCGGGTCCTGCCTGCCCCTCGCCTCCAGAGGGTCCTGCCCTCCCTTCTTTTGCCCGGACCTTGGGACTGAGCGTTTCTGTGACCGACAGAGGTGTTACGGTGTCAGGGCTTGGGATGACGTCTTACAATCTTTCCCTTAACGAGGCTTCTGTAAACAGTTTTACTTGCTGCGTTTCAGAGAAACGCAGAGATTTCAGAGATTTGCGTATTTGCTCTCATGAGTGTTACATCCTGAAAAGAAAGTGAGTTATTGCGGAGCCTGATGGGTTTTTCCTCCCGAAAGAATTGAAGTATCACCAGATTTCATTCCTGAAGCACTCCTTATAAAAGTTGAGACACACGTGTGCCATCTTTGGACACTTTATTATACTTGAAAATATGCTTTTCATAGAATAATCATAGAAGAATGGTTTGGGTTGGAAAGGACCTTAAAGATTATCTAGTTGCAACCCCCCTGCCATGGGTAGGGACACCTTCCACTAGACCTGGTTGCTCAAAGCCTCGTCTAACCTGGCCTTGAACATTTTCAGGGAGGGGGCATCCACAGCTTCTCTGTTTTTTTTTTTTTTTCTTTTTTTTTTAAAAAAAACCCTGTGTGTCCATGCTTTGTAAGCACTCTTCACAGCTGAGATTTATTTTGTTAAATATTAAAATGTCTTCAGCAGCTGTAGGCAATTCAGCATCTGTCTTTCTTGGTCCTTGACCTGCGGTGTGCTGTGGCTGGCCCGTGTCCCCGGGTGTGGGAGGGTGTTGGTGTCCAGTGACCTGATACCTGGCTGGTATCTCCAAGTCATAACCTGAAGGTGAAAGGCTGTGGGCTCCCCGCCGGCTGCCTGCTCTGCCTGGTCCTCTGGCAGGGATGCTTCTGTGGGGAAAAAGTGGTGACAACAGGTGATGTTTTACAGAGCTAAAATAAAACTGGGGGGAGGGAGATTACCCCAAAGTGGAATACCCCGAAGTGGGAAAACAGCTGTGGGTTTTTTTTCAATATCAAGCCCTGAATTTGATGTTTTGGCTGCGTTTACCAAGCACCACGGTCAAAAAGTCTTGCTCCTGTTGAATAACATAATTTTTGTTGGTACGTATTGTGCTGGAAGGTTGCGTGTCATCCTGTGACTTTGAGCTGCGATATCCATCAAGTGCTTCTCTATTATTACTTAAACCCTCACACCAGAAAACACACACATTCCTTAGGCTGTTTCATTCGGATTTTGGTGTTGTTACACCTGTTGCTATTGTCTAAGCCAGAAGATGGAGATGATGGTAAAAGCAGATGGAAGCCGCGGCCATCCAGAGCCATGGCAGTGGCCAGCTGTGAGATTCCCTCAGGCTTGGCCGAGAAGCTCATGCTGGATGTCTGGCCTTTTTGTTTTCAAACAGCCTTTGTTTTTCCTTGCTGTTTTTTTGTAGTCCTGTTTTATAGGAGAAATAAAAGAGATTACTGTTCTCCATCGGGAGAAAGGAAGGGGAGACCCTTGCGCGGATCTTCTTTGGAGGTTATCTCAGATAGTTTTTAGATGATCGTAGAAAGGGAGCATGCCAAAAAGTTGAGTCATTGCTACAGTGTCATAGCAGAGGCTTGAGTTTTCCAGAATACTTTTGTGTCGCGCATAATGCCCACATCTTGGAGGCTGAGCTCTGAAATGTTTCCTCGGTGATCCTGCGGTGCTTTGATGAGAAAAAGTCTTTTTGAATTACAGGGACTGGTTAACTGTCTCTTAGAAAAATAAATGCCAAGTGGTCTTTGTTAACCACGGAATGATAGGTTATTGTGGCATAAAATAGAAGTTCCCTTAGACTGCGCATTTTTGTTCTGAAGTCGGCAGGAGGAGGAAATGCTGATATGGGTGTATACATGGGAGGAAGATTTATCAAAGAAGTGTACGTTCACACACCCTCTCTTTTTTAAAGTTATGGTCAGTAAATGATAGGCTTCCTTCCCTTGTTTTTGAATGCCAAATAGATTTCTAACAAAATTATTTATATACACATCCCTTTTAAGAACGTGAAGCATCACCAGGTCAGTGCAAGGCCAGTTTAAAGTGGGAGATTAGGAAACTTCAGGCACAACCTCCAGCCTTTCCTGTCAGCACAATTTCTCTCCAGGAAGAGAAGATGGATAATGTGAATTTAACATTTTATTATCGATAGTTTGCCTGTCAGTTTCTTGCTGCTTATTTTAACGTGTATCTGTTGCAACAGACACTTCTTGCGGTTGGCCGGCTTAAATCTTACCGCTGTAACTTTGAGCATCTTTATGGCTTTTTTGCGGCTTCTGCGTTGAATAAGGCCACTGGGACCCGTGGCAGTCGAGCGGGTGTGTAGGAGCGCGGCGGCGAGGCCGGTGCCCGGCAGGTCGGCGCTGGCGGGGGGAGCGGGCACTGCGGCACCGGCTGGTACCCGCTCCCTTGTAGCACGAGCGGGTCCTCACCTGCCTTCTCCTACCTCATGAGTTATGAGGTACCTTAGAGTTACTTTTTAAAAAAATACAAGCAAACACAGAAGAAGGAAGATTATCCAACCTGCAATCCTAAACCACCAGATACTGAGGGAAGTATTTTCCCCATAGAAAGTTTGTGCTTCATTGCTAGACCTACAAGACATATTCTATTTATATTGTTGAACTTGCTGAGACAGTCAGGATGTAGGTTTCAAAGCAAATGAATGTGCATGTGTGCTTGCATAGCCTTCCTTCTTCAGGGACATTCTTCCTGTTTCCTTTTCAGTGTTTCTCCTAAAATTAGTTTCTTTCTGACAGTAAACACAATTGGGTACTTTCATATAAAATATTATGAGTAAAGGGGAAAAATGTTACTGGTTTTAATAGCCTTGCTGTGGGTCTGAGTGATGCTGGTAGCGATTAATTGGTACCACTTGTTGTTTTACTTGGTGTTGTTTAAGCTGTAGAAACCAAGAGCATGCTTAACCATAAATGACCAAACCATCTCCTGAAAGGCTTTCTTCGTAACTGGGTTGAGTGATCCGTAATTCTGCAGAAATGTTTCTTTCTTTAGACTTTGTTACCAATCTTTACATTTTAATGGGCAACTATAATTAGTTTTATGGTTACCGTTTGTCTCAAGATTTAAAACTACTTCTTTCCTCCCTTCTGCCCCTAACGTGCTGTGGCCCTGCAGGGGAAGCAGAAAGCCGGGCTCCCCGTGACCGCCGCATTAGAAACCGCAGCAGCCGGTGGAGGACGAGCGGTGGGTGTCTGCGGGTCCCTCATGCCTCCTTCGCCCGGCTCTGCGTCCCCCCGGGGAGGGGACACCGCCAGCCCCCGCGCGTGTCACCCACCCAAGCTGGGCCAGGAGGACTTTGGGGTCCCGAGCGGCTTAGACTCTCGCTTGGATCTGTCATCTCAGAAATCACTTTGTTTAAAATCCTTCCTGTTTGCATAGTTCACTACTCTGTTCTAAAATTTCCTCCTCTTGAAAAGAAAAAAAGAAGAAGGCAGAAAAATTAGTGAAATAGAGCAAAGCGATTGGCAGAAACCCCAGCGATCTCTAGGTTCGATCAAGCTGTATTTTGCTGTGCTGCAGCGGGAGCAGCAGAGGGAGCACAAGTTAACACATAATTCCTTTACCAAGAGCTGTGCTGTCATCACTGATGACATTTTGCTCGATGGATGAAGAGCAAGAATGAAAAAAACACCCCAGCCTCGTGAGTTTGCCATGGGACAGGAGGATGATGTCCTCTATATTAAATATGGAGGGATAGCAAATGAAAAGGTATCCTATTACGGCTTCTGTTTTAAATTTTAGGTTGTGCTCTCCATGCGTCTCCGGGTTGCGTGATGTCAGTACGATTTCATGCCAGGTTGCGTGATGTCAGTGGGATTTCATGCCAGGGTGCAACCGAGGGAAGATTGATGCTGTGCGGTTTGGGAGGGCTGTGGTGCCGTCCTGCCTCACGGTATTCTCCTAACAGACCTGAAGCAGCGGTTTAATAATTGTAGGTTATCGAAAGGGAAAATGATGACGGCAAACAACTGGCCAAGTTATCTTTGGTGGGTGAGATCAGAGCCATGAGCTGGTCAGGCTCTTGCAGTACACAGCAGCCTGACCTGCCCTCCAGGCAGTATTGAAAGAAGAGCTTCATTTTCCTCGAGTTTACAATCACGTACAAAAAAAAAAAAAAAAAAAAAATCTTGAAGTCCGTTGTGTCCTTTCAGACCTGGGCAGCGTGGGCTCTCTTCACCCACGCAGCCCTTGCCACCCCGCCGGGGCAGGCGCCTGGGCTTCCGGAGCGGATTGCCATCACCAATGTCACCGAATCGTACTTGTCACTCTTCTCTTAACCCGTAGGCCTGCAATTTTGTCAGCTGTCTTGCCCATAATCAAAAGTTTGGACAGGACTGACTTTCCTTCTGCAGGTCCCCAAAGCAAAGTCCTGAATAGGGTCGAAGAGGAGAGATATATTTATTTTTCCCCTCTGGGATTTTTAATAAAATGCAAGCTGTAAGTTTTGCCTTCAGATTAGAGATTGCCAATAGCAAATCTTTGCTTTGCTGAATTATTCAGCAGGAGTAAAGGTTATTGAAATGTGCACAGATAGACGGCTGGAGACCCAGAGCGATAACTTTAAAAAGCCCTGGCAGCACTGGGGGCAGGAACCATTTTCCGTCTCAGAGAATAGAAAGAGTAGAAATCGCTTTGTGTGGGGAAAAAAAAAAAACACCGCTGGTGTACTTTCACAAATTCACCCTTTCCACCTTGCTGTTTTATTCAACGGTCTACTTGGTTTCTGAGGCCACCGCTGACTGTACACCGGAGATGGGCACGGGCCGCTGCGGCAGGAGAGGTTATCTGGGCAGGGCAGGCAGCGAGTGCATTGTTCTGCAGGAAAAACGCTTCTTCAACACGCGCTCGCGCGGTGCTCGCAGCCACGGCGCACAGGTTGGATGCACAGATGGCAGCCTTTATTATTCATTACCTATGAAATTAATTACCAACTCCATCGATTTTTAATGTAATTTGCTTGATAGCTGCTTTTAAATACCTTCTGGACGTGGCTATTTATTCTCCTAACTATTGATTTTCGTGTTTCGGAGAAGCTTCCCCTGTATATCTTATTCTCCCTTGAATATCCACAAGGATCAGCTGGACTCCAAGAATGTAAGCTGCGCTTCCCAAACCTCTGTAGGGTTTTCTGTGCGTCAGAGCACCGGTCTGCTGCCGCCCAGGAGCCTGTCTCCCGTGGCCGTGAAGGGGGGATTGGTTGATGAATAGCTTCAGGCTTCTAGACCAAAGAGACCACCGTGACGCCCAGCCCGATCCCCAGCTTTCACAGGCCACAGAGCTCCCCTGCTTCATCTCAAAGATATCTAATCTTTTCTAAAAGACTATGTAACTCTAGCACAAGTAGGAAAACCTTGCCTGTTTTTACTCATTTCAGTGGTTGTTTTTCTTATAGGCAGTCTCATAATAGGTTAGAACAAGGTAAGATGTGGTTACTGACTCATTTGCCTGAAGAATCTGCTTATGAAGACGTTTAAGGTCTAATGCAAGACCTCTGGCATTACGCATCTGATAGAAAACACGGTCGCCTGTTGTAGTCTCTCTTTTTAAATGACACCCTTTCCTTTACCAGAAGCAGGGAACTAGAGATCAGAAGCCCCAAGTAGGCATCACGATGGCCATCCCTGTTACCAATGATGGATAGAAAGGTGACTTTATCCAGCATTGATACTTTACCCATCTAAGACTCTTAAATGCAATAGTTTTAAGGAAAACCTCCAGATGCTGATATTGGAGAAGTACATTTTTTTTTTTTCCTCCTTTATAATGGAGTTGGCTATATTTCTGCCATGAATATGAATATCATTTATCACATGCCTTGGTTTAGCTTCAGCCAGCTGTTTTTTATTGAAGAGCTGATCTTGTTTCACCAGCAGGAGAGCTCAGAAGTGATAGAAGTAGCACCCGAAGCGCAAAATACAGAGTCTGGAATCATCTGTAAACTCCCAGCACTGGCTGTTTTTGCTTCTAACCTTTCCTGTTTGTTTAATATAAAAGTTGGAGATTGATCTGTGGCATTTTTGTGCGAGTGAGCTGTGAAGGTAGTTCTCTTCATGTGTGCCTCTGTCTTACCAATATCCTGTGTGGGGAGAGAAAAATGTACTTTTGCAACGGAAAACCAAAATCATTGTAATTTGTGACTAAGTTATTTTTTGAGGTAGACAGCACAAAAAGTAATGTATGAGCATATCCGCTTGTGCAGATGTAAAGAAATTCAGAGCTTTGGGAGTGGATTTACACAGCCGTTTTTGCAATTGAAAGACCTCTCTGCAAATAACGAGGCAAAGACAATCGGGTTTGTCACTTCTCATTTCTTTCCATTCTTCTTTTTCTCCCCTGAGGAGCAGGATTTGGCCTCCAGAGCTCTGCTTACGGCCAGCGTTTAGCCATGTTCCCTCTGGTGCTGCTTCACTGGTGTTGGAAGGTTTGTCTCTCTGTCAAGTCCTGGGCAGGATGCAGGTAGTGAGCTATGGCAAGAAACAGCAAAGTGAACAGTTGCACGCCTGGTGGATCCATTTTTTTTTTCCATTTTCTTAGATCTAGAGAGCAGTTTGCTTTATCCTAGTCCAGTATTTAGTTAGTAGATTCTGTTGAGGCATTGAGCCTGTTTCCAAAATAGTTTTCCTGGGTCTTGAAGGACAGGCCATCAAGATGAGTGTAGGACTATACGGTCAATCAGAGTGGTACTTGCAACAGCACGGATCATGTCGGTTTAAATTTAAAAAGTGGTTTAAGGAACTAGCAACTTGTTTGGTCTCCAGAAGAGATGGAAGGAGGTGGTCCTCTACACAATTGATGGAGCCGCACTGTAGAGCTCGTTGCCAAAAAGCATTGTGCGCACTAGCAGTTGGCATGGGTTCAGGGGGACGTTGGACAATACATAGAAACCACATAGAAACATCTTGCTCGAGAATCCTTGAATTGAAGATGGCTGGAAGCTGAGGAAGTGGGGCGGGAATTATCCTTATATGAGTTCCTGTGGTTTTTTTATTTCCATTTTCCACTTGATTTTTCAGCCTCAAATGGGGAGGATGGGGGATAGAGAACAGGACAGGGCCAAAATCCCAGCAATAAAATACATTTTACTTAAGAAAATTTTCTGTACATGCTTTTCATAAATCACATCTTTCACAAATAATAACTGTAGGGGACTGAAGTTGGGCTCTTGCTCATGACTGTGTTGAAGGCCTGAGCAGGTGAACCTTTGGTCTGACCCAGTACGATCATTCTCATGCTGTTACGTAGCAGTACAGGCAATTAAGAGAAAAAGGCACCAGGAGAGGTACAACCTGACAAGACATTTAAATCAATTGCATTACTTGGAGAGCATCTAGAGAGTAAACAAAAGGCCAAAGAGCTTTTGATCTTCATAGCTATTTAAGATAAGAACCACATCAGTGCTCTGCAAAGAGGATGCCTAAATAATTGTTGTTGGACTGTTTGTGTTGAAACAGAAATTATTTTCACTCCTGTTTGTGGAGCAAGACCTTTTCTGTGCTCATCACCTAAATGATAGCGGACAAGAGAAGAGAGGAGATGTGCCAGCCCTCAAAGCCACGGGTGGTTCCTGCAGCTCCATCTCTTTGTTGGACAACCAAAAAAAGCTATTTTCGGCTTGGTGCATCAAGGGAGGGATTGCTTAGTTACTTGGAGAGCTTTTTTAATAGCAAAGTTAGTAATGCCTTGTAAGGGCATGTCCAGGGAGTTTTTAAAATAGTTTTTAGTATACATTTCTTAAAGTGGTTACAGAAGTGCCTGTCTGGGATACCACAGGTACAGTTGATCCTCTCTTTGGGCATGGGGATGAACCAACTAGTTGATTTCCAGATTTTTCCAGCCTTTTTTTTTTTGTGCTTGTAATGCAGGACAGAAGAACTTGGCATTGTTTTAGGACTGCTAATCCTAGCAGGGTTGAATAACTCAGACGTACCCAAATTTTAGGCCAAGCCGAAATATAGTACAATTAATAAATAGCAATTCAAGCTGCAGTGCCCCAAAATAGGAACAAATGTATTCTGAGCTGGAAAATGAATTAAGGCGTTTACGAATGAATTGCTGTCAATGGTAGGAATTTTTTGTATGGTGGTTTAACTTTCTACCTACTACTAACTGTTAGTCCTATAAACATTCTAAGCAGGTTTAAACAAAAAAACATTACAAGTTTGGTTTTTTTTTTTCCCCCTTTTCCTCTTCTCCAGTAGATTTGACAAAAAGCAACGGTTTGCTTCCAACCATTTATCTTTAGATAGCAAACACCTACCTGAGATGTGCTGGTGGTCTGTTAAGGCACGTGCTTTCTCTGCAGCCCAGGGCATTGCATTGTTCCGGCAAGACCAAGGACTGCCAAAACGAATACTGAGCTGAGATTTCAGATTCATTTCTTACCCACCGCTGCCTTCTTGATGTGCATCCCTTTTTCAGTTAAGAGGATGTGTTTCACAGTGTCAGGAAGGGCAGTGTTTTTTCCGGCCTCTGTGTTCATTTCTGAATCTTTTTTGGTCATAATTTCTGTTAATAATGAAAGCTTCACGCAAATACATATTTTGGTTTTAATTTACAATTCTTCAGCTGCTGCGTAGTGCATATGGCAGAAGGATTTTGCCATTTGCAACATTGTGGGGGGGTACGACAGAAATGCATCGTTTCAAAAACGAGGGCAGAAGCCGGTTAACTGGCTGCCTTTCTCCAGGCATCTTCTGGAATGTAAAAGACACCAAGGATTGCTAAAATATTCATGTACCGCCGTAACTCTAGGGCGGAGGATGCGTCACCCGAAGGGGTCAAAGTGGGGATAAATAAATAAATAATGCACATTCAGAAGCCCTTGCCGTTAAGTAAAAGTTGAGCGAGCCACAGGTTTTATTCAGCTAACGTGAAGTTTCTTATAAAATCTGTGAAGTCTGAGGTGGGAGGTCTTTCATCTTTTGCTGTCAAAGTTTGGGTATTATTGTATAAGGGCATTGTACCAATGTGTAGGTTACAACTTTGACTCCATAGTGTCAATATTGCTTTTAAAACACCGTGGGTTTTGAAAATATATGCAGGTATGTATACAGACATTAGGTAAAGACAGCAAATAGATTTAAACCCCACAAAGAGGGGGGGAAAAAAACCCCCAAACCAGATAGTAATTCATTATTCTTTTTTAATTGTATTTTAGTCTCTGTTTCTTTGATTAGAAGTGGGAGAGGCTATCTTCCATCATGTACTCTGTCACCTAAAATAGTGTTAATAGTTTCAATCTTGAGTAAAGTAATAATTTGGAAGATTTGTATTTTTGTGACTGTTTTGTCATGGATGTAACTGAAGCTTGAAATCCTAATGTCCTTTACAGGTGGTATACCAAAATAGATGAATACTGTTCTCTGAACTTTACAGATGGTAATCTGTCTACCAGGGACAGATTTCATTAGGAAAGTGATGGGGGTAATCAGAGTGAAGGACAGACTTACAGAAATGGGAGACATTTGTTACTAAGAGCCCTATAAAAATATTTCCTTCTGTAAACACAGCTGCCGTACGAAATGTTATTTTAAAATATATTGTAAGTGTCATATAAATGTCTAATTGACAGCTGAGATATTGCAGAATGTAATCTGTGTGTATAGATCAGGAAAAGAAAGTGATAATTCAATGACGAGATTGTTTTTGACACAGTAGTCGCAAATTCAAACTTTATGTACGCGTCTCGTTTACGGGGTTAGATAATATGTGCCTTTTCTTAGGGAACTTAAATCTTCCAGGACATTCCTTTCCACTGGTTTCAGCTTCATCAAGAGCCTGTTTAAAATGCAGTTAGTTGTTTGTGGAGCATTTTCACGGCCAGGCCTGGCACAGACGCCTTCATTTGGCCATGTGTAGATGGCAGCATTTACCTACTCTGCGTCCTTCTTGAGTGACTTCAGGTGGTGGGGGTGATTGGTTCTCAGTGCTGGAATAAATAATTTTTCAAAAAAAACCCAATAAGGGTAAAAACTAATTTTGTCCCAATGACCGAAATAAATTGGGGGTGGAAGACACGCATGCACAGCTGGCCCCCTCTCTGTGGTTGCCAGAAAGACAGCAATCCCGCTATGGGGATGGTGTTTTCTCTGCAGGGAAAGAGTTAAAAGCAGCGTCTGCCTTTGGGAGTTTGGCTGTTTGGGCTGAAAAAGGGGCAGCGCTGGGTGTTGAGGGATCGTGATGAGAAGCATTGCCTCGGGACCTCGCCGCTCGGCCATGGTGCCCGCCGCGGTGGCTTGTCCTTCCCAGCAGCAGCATCACTGCTTGTTTGGGTCTCATCTGCGGCTCTGTTGTTTTTCACTGTGAAAAATCTATATGAGTGCTCTGTTTTCACCTATCGGAGGTTTGATTTTTTAATTAAATGGCTTATATCTTGCAAAAAAACATTACAAGTTTGGTCAAATGTAATACAGAAATTCTTAGAGGTATCTCTGTAGGATTTTTCTTATTTCTTTAAAAGCAACTTAAGTAATCGTGTGCAGAAGGATTAGACCCCCCCCAAAAAATCTTGCTATGATGTCCAGCTTTTGGACAAGTAAGATACGGTTTTTGGAATGTAAACACCATATGGCACAGAATTTGAATGGCTGGCAAGCACCACACAAGGCAGCCCTCTTCATTTTGCAGCACCGGGAAGACTTTTAAAGGAAAATTTTCAAATCGTGTTGCTGTTTGCTTTTGACCTCGTTTATCCCTCAACTCTGTAACGCGCTTATAATCTGTTAAACTCCTGTTATTACTCCTCCCATCACCTTGCACTAAACAATCCATTGCAGGCAGCTCACGAGCAGCAGCAGCTCGTGTGCTTGTGAGCAGGTGCCCGGCTGGTACGCGTGTGAGAAGTGCTCTGCGATGGCTGTAGGGTAGGCTGTGGGCTCAGCCTTAGCCTAGGACGCTGCTTAGGTCAAATGATGAAGCAAGGCTCAGTGTGTGCTAGCAAGGATCACAATTCAGTATTCTACCTTCTTCTGTAAACTCAGATTAAGAACATACAGTACAGACTGCCTCTGCCCCAAGGAGTTTGCGGTATAAATAAAAATATCAGAGCAGAGTGCACTGCAAAGCAAAAAGGAAATACCTAAGATTGGAAAAAAAAAAATTATTATTGTTGACTCATATTTCTGGCTATTATATTAAATATAAAATGAGATGAGAACAAAAACAATACCTGGAAACCCCATGGTGTCCAAAAGTAGGAGGAATCTCACTGTACAGGGTTTTAGTATTATAAGATTTTTGTAAGAGTCCATGACTTTGCAAGTTCTCTTGCCATAAGGATTGGCAGTGAAGCATAGTAAAGTAATAAAAGGGCAAGGCGCAGAGCCAAATACTTCTGTTTGTAATTGTGGTGGTGATGTGCAGAGCAGCAGGAAGAGCAAATCAAGTGCAGATGGTTTTTGTATGAAGTCTTGACTTTTATTGGTGATAGTGCTCAAGGTGGTGTTGACGCTGAAATATCCCTGAATAAAGGCTTGCGTTACGTGGTGTTTAAAAGGGATGTAGACAAGTATCCTGCACGTCACGGATGGTGCCATGCTGTGGTCTGAAGCTTCATTTTGATTGCCCTCTCAGTTTTCTCACTGAGGTCTCTACCAGGTTGGTCTTATCAACTGCTGGTAGTAACTGTTCAACTAAACTCTTTCCTGAACTATTAAGATATCGCAGGAGAGAGGGTTGGGAGGAACCGGCGTGTTTTCTGGCACAGAGGCAGGACCTGGTGTGCCGTCGTTGTTCCTGGCAGTGGCTTCTCCTGCTCCTTCCTAGACTCTCCTCCCTTCCAGCGCTGCAGCATTTCCTCCCGTTGCTGACCTAAGTTGCTTTTATTTCTGTTTAAGTCCTCTAGTTTTCAGACATGCAGAACCATTTATTCTCTTTCTCTTCATGCTTTAAGGCTATTTCGGTATCATTTCTCCCAGTCGTCTTTTTCTAGAGTGAATCTTGGCTCAGTTGGTGGGTCATGTTTAATGACTATGGTCCTCTTTTCTGAGCTCTTTCCTTTGGATCCACGCTATTACTGGGTTTCTGTACTGCAATTTGACCCGAGTGCTGTAGCCTATGAGTAGCAGAGCAGAAGGATTATTTCTCACGCCATACGCATCCTGGTTTTATGCCCTAGCATGTTGTTTGCCTTTCCTACAGCCGGGGCACATTATTGGCTTGTGTTCAGATGGGAAGACCCCCTCTAACAGAAGGATGAGACTTCTGTGGCGTTTCCCCTGTATGCACAGTCTGTTGCTCTGTCGCTGCAAGAAATTAGATCTGTTTTACACAGTTGGTTTTCTGCTGGTTTTTATCTCCCTGTTGTCTTTTAGGTGCCTATGAACCCTTTCTTTGGCTCTCTAGGTGGCATCTCTCTCCTTTTGTGTTCCTTTAGAAAAAAATCTACATCAAATCTCATGCCAGTGGCTTGGGAATGAGCAGGTAATCTTTCCTCCTTCCTTCCCTCGATTCTCCTTCAGGAGCGATCCATCATGACACGGAAACAGTGCTGGGATGTAACTGCTCTCCAGAAGGGACATATTAAACATCTCATACCTCCCATGTCAGAGGCATGTGTTGGAAGGTCGCTTGTAAAACATCAGAATATATTGACTACGCATAGCTGTCTCACGACCTTGCCCGTGGCGTTGCCTGCTTGCTCAGGAAGGATATTGAAGCACGCAAAGAAGAGCAATAAAAATTATGAGAAGATTGCAGGTAGAGAATAAGGCCAATGAAGAAAGTCTAAGGGAGCTAGTTAATTTTTCAATGGTTAGAAGGCAGATGCCTTAGCCGGTATTTAATCTGCCTACTTATATACAGAGTATTATGTATACGTATTAACGTATACGTATTAACGGCAGTGGAATGAAAGCAACGAGGTTAGGAAGGGACAGTGACCCGAGTCAACAGAAGGAAATAGGTAGATTTTTGGAAAACTGTACCTTCTGTGGCACCACCACTGCCCCTAGTAGCTAGAAGAGGAGGGGATGAATTGTGGGTGACATCGAGAGTGATACCTCAGGTGATCTTTTCTTCTCCTTTCCCTAAGAAAGACCCTGCAAATCCCACATTCCAAAGTGCAAGTAGGTGAATACTCTGCCAAGGAAAACACTATTAGACTCTTCCCAAATAAGTCAGATTTAATTAATACTGTTATGTTAATACACCCATAGTCATGTTAACTCAACCCATTTATCACTGTGCAGCTGCATTTTGAGCGAGCTACAAACAATGAAAGAGATCTCACAGCATTTTCCAAAAAATGGGATATATTAGCAAGTAGAAGTTGCACCGCAAAGGTGTGTACTGCCGCTGCTTCTGTAGGACGAGAACACAGATGGTACAAATTGCACGTCTAGCGAAATATTTGGACCTCCTCCGCTTGGTTCACATGTACTTGGCAGAGCTGAGACTGAAACTGAGATAAAAGCTCTCCCTTGCCAGCCCTGAAATAATCTCAGTAGTGGGCTCCCAGAGGGGGAGCATTCCCACAGGATACCGCTCTGCGTGGAGCTGGCAACAGGGAATAAACAGGCGGTCTCTATTAAATACCAAATATATTTTGCCTTCTGTTTGAAATCATCTTTCTGAGACCTTATGTAGGCTTTGAGGATATTCAGTAGGTTTCAGCTCTGAGGTATGTCACATTTCAAACTCCCATGACTGGGTTATCCATCCCTCCTACCGAGATCCCCCGGCAGCTGGTCAAGGTTTGCTCTGAATTAAGCGTTAACTTGATACCTTCAGAAACCTTCTTCCTAAAATATCGGGGAGAGTTAATGTTGACGGCTCTCTTTGCTTTAAAACGTGGCACTTTGCTTTTCCTGACCATAAACTTTTTGTTTTGAGGAGCCTTTTTACTAAAGTATGTTTAAGAGAACATTTTTATTAAATTCTTTGTTTGTAAAACACCATTGCTAGCCAATGAACACTTATGAGGAAGCTCTCCAATGGAGATGTTTCTTTGGCTAACACGTTCCTGGAAAGTGGCTCTTCCAGTTTCACACAAACCTTTTTGTATTTGAAAACATAAAGCTCAGTCCTACTACACACACCCTTTTTTAAAAACTGAACTTTTGTCCAGCGGATCGTTAGCTTAGTCCCATCAGTGGGTTCATACCCACTATGTGAACTTCATATATTTTTTTCACTTGGCTTGAAGAAGTTGTGAGATGATCTGTGGTCATGTTTTTAAGGTTAGTGCTGAGCAGGTGCACGCAAGCACATGCGAAGGCTTAAGAGCAGATGCCATAATTACAGATGTACTAATTTATTCTCGTTTTTAAGATGTGCATTGATAAATTGTTAGGAATTAAATTTACCTCTTTTTTTTTCTTTGCTTTTAAACTGTACCCTGTAAGTGCAGGTGTGTTTTCCAGCGGGGTCTGCTGAGAGGACGGCTCACGCGAGGGCACTGCCCTGAACCCTGAGACTTGGAGGCAGTAGCTGGTAGCAAATGCAGCAACAAGCTGCTTTTTTTCTCCTGTGCGTCGACTCTGTACAAGTTATCTAGGTTTCTGGAACGTTTGGCACTTGGCAGGCGTTACCCGGCCCTATGCCAAATGAGAGACACAACTTTTGTTGCTGTGGTGCATAAGTTGTACAAATAAGATGATTTTTATGCCTGCAGGAAAAAAACACGTCAATTGAAATTCTTAGTCACCTTTTCTTAGTCACATTTTAGAGAAACAAGATGGTATCATAGCCATTGTTCAGTTACACAATTCGAAGGGGCATGTGGCAAGAGTAAAATAAATCTTTTTAGTTGGCTTTATTTTCTTACATGGTTACTGTTTTCTGTTTTGTAGCAGATGACTAACATAATGGGCCACTTTCTGGCATAGTTAATAAAGTCAATAGGATTTACACCAGCAGGAATTTTGATGTAATTTAATTATGGTTTCAATACCAGGAAATAAGCTCAAGTTTGGAAGAAAAAAAAATTAAAGTGCTGCTCTGTTTCCGTGTAGTCTGATGATATTATTTGTCAAACTGATTATCAAATTTGTGGTGTTAATAGAGTTACTCTTAATAAGATGCACACATAAATGTACCAAAAAATCAGAGGAGCTGAGTTGTCTTTGTAAATCAATTAGCAAATTTGATAAGCTGCTAAAGTAAGTGTGGTGCAGAAAGCTTAATTAGGAAGTACCAGTGAGGTCAATGACTGTACAGTATAAAAATTACTGCAGAATTTTATATGCTTTCTGTGATGATTTCATTAGTTCAGCCGTGCATGTGAAATGTTGGGGCCGTGTGTTAAGTTAAAGAGTGACAAATACTGGAAATCATGGTTTGCAGCACGCTTTCGAAACCTGCAAATTATGAAGTTGTTAAAACACCACTACATATGCTAAGCCCAAGAACTAAAAGTTTAAGTTCATCAAGCTCTTACTGAAATACAATGGATAAATATGATTTTGAAGCTACTTGCATATTCTTAATGATCTTTTATGCAAAGTAAGTTATGATAAAATACTTTATAAGCTGCTTTCTAATGCTGTTCTGACTTTCGTGGTGTTCTGCCAGGGACTGCTAGAAATGTAGGAAAAGACTTTTGTCTAACATTAATGGAAAAAGGTTGTCTTCATATGTGTCAAACTACTTTAGGTAATTATCTGTCAGTAGAAAATTGATTTGGGATTCCTATTTTCATTTCTACTCTTCATTAAGTACATGTTCATCAGTCTGAAAAATCAGAAATGAGAAGGAGTTGTGGCAGCAGGTATGGATTTACCGGAGGTGCCAACAGGACTTTCATGCCCCGGGCGTGTATCTCGTATCCCCGGGGTGTGGGGACGTCCAGGCTGCCCCAGACCCCAAAGGGATGTCGGAGCATTTGGGCTCCTCCAGCGCGTTGGGAGGGCACCCCTGCCCCGGTGTGCCGTGCCCTGCCTGTGGGCTGGCAAAGTCCCACCGAGAAACTTATTCTGCTTTGTAAGGGTTTTTCTTTGTCGGATTTATTTTTCGTGTGCTTGTTTTTCTCTAAAGGCTAAGATGGGAAAAGGTTTTAAAACCGACATAGGGTGTAATTATCATAGGCCTCAATTGTGGCTTTGCCGCTGCTCGAGATGAAAGGTATTGCTGTCTGGAGCCTGCAGATCGTGGGGGAACGAGAGGAGTTTGCTTTGCCTGCTTCCCTCCGGCTCCGCGGCAGACCTGTTTTGGAGCTGGGCATCCACGGCAGGATGGAGTCGGGAGGGGAGAAGCATCCCCATGGCTCAGCCACGGCACGGGGAGCCGGTTTGGAGCTGCATTCCCATCCCAGCCATGTGTCGGTGTCGAGACCAGAGAAATAAAAGCATTCCCTACGCTTTTGTGGCCCCTTGCACCCGGTGACAGAGCAGGATGTGAAACGCAATGTCTTCTGCCGTACCAGCGTACTCACAGAGGTGTGGGGTCATTCAGTACGTACAGAAAAGCTTTTTGGAAGCCTCCGGAAATTGTTGCACAAAATCAGCAAGACTAATGCTGCTATTAGTTACAAAGAAGGGCAGGAGGAGTAACATTGGCTGAAAGCAACTGGACAAAATTAATACTGAAAAAATCTTAAACCTGCTTCTCACCCATCTTTAACAATGTGGAAAGAAACAATTTTAGACAGGAAGAAAGTTAATTTCACTGGATATTCAACTGCTAAACATAAATACAGACAGTCATTGTTCATTCTGAATTCATACAAGCTATTGTAATCATTAGTAATCTGCTGCTTAATGCTTGGCAAAGCACGTACTCCTTATTTTACAATACCTACTGAAACAAGTGGGTAGACAGTAAACTGCTTAAAGTATAAGCTATTAAAGAAAAGCACATTGTAAGTATTTGTTGGTTTTAATTTCTCTTGAAAGCAAACAGTTTATAAACATTTTTTCTTGTTTGCCTTTATAGAATGTCATCTTCCATGCAGCTCTAGTAGTTTAAGTTGCCGTATACTCTTTGCTGTCTGTAAGTGTGACCATTTTGGCGATGACTAGTTAGCAAGATAGATCTTCTCCTCCTTTTTTCCACATTTATCCAGCAGTAATTCAGCAGACTTTGAGACTTACTATGAATTGGTAAATCAGTTTTACTTTTTGTTTAGTTACATTTATATATTGTTTGCACAAAATCAGGTTCTTTGGGTATTTGTGGGTTTCTTTTTTCCAGTTGCATCACTAAGCATCTGTGATTCTCCCGGTTTTGGTCTTCATTAGAGAGACGCAAGGCTAATTTTCCTTGAAATGGAGAGAGTGGAAGAGGCAGTGTTTAGCCATACTCTGCGTAGTGTTTATTACCTCGTTTAACTGCCTATGACCAGACGTGTTTCTACGTGACTTCGTTTCCAAGTCCTGCATTTATTCTTCTTTCGAAGTTAGCTACAGCAGCTAAATTCTTCTCTCTAATAACGTTAAGTGCAAGTGTGCCAGTTAGAGGGGTGTTATACAGCTTTTCGTTTGCAATAATATTTTGTTCTTAGGGAGTTGTCTTCACAAATTGGAGAAGAAAGTTAAAGTTTCCTTCCATGGGGACAAAAAAATGCAGAAAGATCTGTATTTCTCAACTTGTGAAGCATACAGGATTGTCTATTTTCTAAATATCTCTCAAGGATGAAGGTGTTCTGTAAGGTTCTGGTCTGGATTGAACTTCTTGCAGTCTAATGCCTATTTTCTTCTGAAGGTCGTCATCTTTTTTAATAGGCAGGAAAGTTGTCCTCCGAGGCTAAAAAGAGTTTTCTCAGATGAAAGACCTTGACTAAACGTACAACTTTCTCCCTGGTGTTTGGCGTGTTACTGTTCTGATTCCAGCCCTGAATCTCTAGGGAGCGATGGGCTCTGGAAAGGCAGCTGTTAAATCTGGGAGCTGAGCAAGCAGAGAGCTGAGGAGCACGGACTCAAACGAGGTTTGGCTACATGGACCACAGGGTCAGGAAACTGGCACATTCTATTAGATATCAGCTTACCCTGCATGTTGAAAATGAGGAGATGGGAGAGGTGGTAAAACATTTCCTTTTTGCTGGTACGGTAAAAAGAAGGATAATTAGAATCATAGAATCACAGAATGGTTTGGGTTGGAAGGGACCTTAAAGTTCCAACCCCCCTGCCACGGGCAGGGACACCTTCCACTAGACCAGGTTGCTCAAAGCCTCGTCCAACCTGGCCTTGGACACTTCCAGGGAGGGGGCATCCACAACTTCTCTGGGCAACAAATCAATTAATTAATTTATAATTCATTAATAGGCCAGATTTAATTCCCAGGGAATTCAAACTCCCACTGGCTGAAGGAGACGCCGCGTTATGTCAGTGCTCCAAGTGTAAAGCAGATAAATGTTGGTATGTGTCGTGGTAGCTGGTTCTTCTCAATTCCATTCACTTTTCAATATAAAATGGGTTAGAAAGTGTACTGCGCTGACCATTTGTGCAACTGCAGCTGGATTGTCACCCCAGAATATTAGCAAGTTGCACCTGGTTTTTAGTAGCGGAGGAGACTGGCAGAGCAGTAACTTCTCGTGAAAACTGTCTGTTCGCGCTCAAGCACGTCCGTTTGTCAGCCTTGCTTTCAACAGTAAGTGCCAGAGAAGAATATCAAATGATTTCAATAGGGAGTAAATGAGTAAGTTCAAATATGGCATGACCAGGATGTTTTGCTGGTTCTGAAATTTCTAGATCATCGATATATGTAGCGTCACAGAAAATCAAGATAAAACAAGATCAGAGCCAAGCCTTCATTTTTGACCAGTGCGTTGTGAGACACGCCGTTGCCTACACAAGGGTTTTATCTGAGGGTGCTTGCTGACATTTCAGTAGATTAAAGGTGCAGGGATTCAGGGGGGTGCGTTGCTGCGAGGTAAGTGCTGGAAAAATGAATTGTTGATGTCCCAGCTGTCTCCTGCCTGCTTCATACCTCCTGAGCTTCCCCTCAGCCTTTCCCAGCGGAGATAAACAACAAGAGGGACAGGGATGGTCCCAGTTGCAGTCAACTCAGGTGAACTTGATCTAGTTGAAGATGTCCCTGCCCAGGGCAGAGGGGTTGGACTAGATGACCTTTAAAGGTCCCTTCCAATCCAAATTATTCTGTGATTCTATGAACTTGTGAGTTGTGTATGCTAATGGATATTTTGTATTTGTTTGGAGGTTCAAAGTTAAATCGACCTCCGGAGGCATTCCCAATTTCTTCAAGCCATATGGTGGAGACCTTGGGACCGATGGACAAAAGGGCTGTGACAGAGCTGAGCTTTATAGGAAACAAGGCTGTGTGACTTAATAGTAACTTGTAAAATTAGCACATTCTTTCCTTACTATGAGAACTTTTTTCTATGGATTCATTGTTTTGAAATGAATATCCATGACTGTTTTCTAGCAAATACAAAATTTTGGCTGAATAAAGTTATCCAGGTTCTCAGCCGCATCTTGACTCCCTTCCGAACACGAGCATCAAGTCGCGTGCTTGCTTGCCTGGTAGCTGCCCGGACCCCGATTTGGACGTTCATTATTTTTCTGTGCATGTTTCTGGGGGCTGTTGTTAACAAGTTTGGAGTTTTACTGTGGCCTCAAGAACGTGGGTTAGTAAAGATGATTAAAACGATGGCAGAGTCCGTTGCTCAATGAAGTCCCCTCTGTTGCATTAAAGGGGTAACGGACTGTAAAATATAAATATCACAGCTCGAAGAAAGGAATAGATTTTCTATAGCATTCATTAACGTAAGGCAGACTGTAGGTTCTGGCGGTCTAGACAGGAGAACTGTAATGTTTCTTCTGGCCTTTCTTATTAATTTTGACAGATTTGAGAGGTTTGCATTTCTGCACAAAGAGGTTTCAATTAACCCTTTTAACTTTCCTGTATCACAGGCTCATTTTAATTCATTCAGCAGTGTTTACCAAGTACATTAGTCTGTGCAACACATGCAAAGAAAGGCATTAACCTTGCTGGAGTCTCTCAGGATTCGTTTTGGGGTAACTGAAAACAGGATGTGAATCCAGTCCTCAATTAGCATTGCTACAAATATTTCTCCTTCATTTCTTTTTACTGTTGTTATTTTAACCTGAATTACTGTAATCATAACCTGTAACTTTTTCCCTGAAGCACAGTGCAAATACTTACAGCACTTTGCATACCGTCTCATGTCGGGGAATTACCATGGCCTGGTTGGAGACCATATGTGAATTACTGGGCTTCAAGAAGTAAGGAAGAAAGCTGTTGTGTGCTGTTTGGTGATGCCGATGTAAGAAATAGGTTTGAAAAAACGCACAGGTAATAGTTATCAGGAAGATGTTTTGAATATACCAGCAATCTATAATTCATCATTTTAAGAAATACTTTCTTTTGAGACAAAATATAACATGTCAGCAAATGGCACACAGCAGGGTGTGCGCCATTGATTCATAACGCGTAAAGGAAAGGTGAATATACCTTTAAAAAGGCTTTTAAATACTGTATTGAAAACGCTCTTAATAAGCAGATAGAAACCACAAAGTAAGGTAATGTATCTGAAGTTAGGAGAAATGTATATCATCCTTAATATTTGTAAGTCAGGATGGTAACATAAATCCATTTTTAACGTTAAATGTACCGTACTCAGCAGATACTCGAAAACAACCTTAAGTATTTGTTTCTGTTGCAGAAAATAATTTCCTGGCTATTTTTAATTTCTGCATTGTTAAGTCTCATTTTAATGAATTTCTGGTCCTTTGCACAGTTAGCCTGTCCCATAGCTAATGATGAGAGGGCTGAGGACCAGGCTACGTATGACAAATTTACCGTATTTATTCCCGTTTCAAAGCTTTCCATTCCCTGCCTGTTTCATCCTCAACTCGCATTTGCTGCTTGCTGCCAGCTGTGCCGGAGGAGTATACCTCTGCAGTGCTGTAGAAAGAGAGCAGCACTTCTTAACTTCATTATCTGTAGCTATCAAAAATCCCCTGGGGAAAGTTATTTTAAATGAAGCTGACCTGGAAGATGAAGACATTAAGTGTTATGAATATAACTGTAATGTATAGTGTAGATGAGGGCCAGGTTTTTACCAGCTTGGCAGGTGCTGAACTTTTTTCACACTATATTTGCAGAGGCGTTTACAGCTTAGGACTTTCATTGTGTCCGTTAGGTTTGAGCAAATTAACATACCTCTCCTAAGCATCAAAACTGACCCTATCTCAAATAGAAATGTTGCTGCTGACTCGATCAAATATGAGAATGTCCAGTTTCTGAGATACAGCAAACAAAATTCCTTTAAAAGCTTGGCGAGTGATGGCGAGTTAACGAAAGTGGTGGTACTTGTCGAAACTCTCCTTGAGTATCTAAAATGAGATGCAGCTTGATTTTAAAAAGCCAAACTGAAAGAAACTGCTGTTAAGTCTGATTTGCCTTGTTCTGTGCTAACTTCAACCAAATACCAACTGCCCATCCATCTAAAATTACTCACAACACTCGTGCCAGGCTATTCTGTGCTGTCTGAATATGCACAGGTGCTTATAAAAATGTAGTTTGTTAAAAGTTGATGCCAGTTTTCCCTGATCATCAGTTTTGTTCTTCATCACACTTAGACTATAAGTCTTCTCATCATTTGCTATCCATTTATTCAGCTATTAAGGAAAAAAGAGACTTTTATAGTATGCGTTATTAGCACATTGTGAAATAATTGCTAGATACCTCTGAATTTATTATACCACAATTTCACATAAAAATGGAATGCATTTTCTTTCAATATCATATTGAACATGGTATTGTCCTTTAGGCTTTGAATTTGATTGAAATTTATCTGTGAAGGAGGCAAATCCAACACTGGCTATATAACTGTTAGAATTTCATATAGCGTCATGCTACGCAGGAGTAGTCCTTTTACTTCTATTCTACTGTTTTCAAGGCTCTTAGTATTACTGATGTCTCTCTAATTCCGGATTTATGGTTTTAAATGCCATTTAAATATCCAAGGATAGATGAAAAGCAACAGATGAGTTACTTTTAAACTCCTCAAAGAGTAAAGAAATAATTCCATTCAAATGTTTCAGACTTCAATTCATCTGGATTTGACAGCTAGGCTTGCAATATAGATCATGTTATAGAGCAGTGGTTGTAAGTCACTAAATGCTGAATTCAGAAGGACTTTTCAAAAATGCTACGATCTCCCCCACTTCTTTTTTGTTCCATAACACAGTGGTAACAGGTAGCAGGAACGGCATCTATGTTTAATCATTGCTGCAAAGCAGAATGGTTCAGATCCATTATAAATGGAGGTACAGATTTAAGCTATTGTGTGTTACTTGGTTCGTGGTGGTTTCAGTTAAGATGCTGGATATTGTTCAGGAAAGCACAAGTAAGTTTGCTGGTGGATTAGCTGAGCCAGTTCTCAGCGAGTTCTTGCTTTGACTTCTTTCTGTTGGCTTCAAAGGGCATTTGTCCACATAAGAACTGAGGAAATTCTGGAAAAACGCTGCAAAACATTTAATTTATTCTGAACTTGTGCATGCCTCTATGGTACATATTTACTTGATAAATGGAATAAAAGAGTAATAGTGTACACAAACTGGGATTTTTTTTTTTTCTATAAATAGAAAAGCTTGACAAACTGACAAACTTCTTTCTGCTCAGTTTTAAATATATTTGGGGAATAGGGGGAACGGTAGCTAGATTATTTCACTGTTATGGTCATCACTGTAGCAATAGGCAGTGAATAGACTTCGAGCACATGGTAGTACATTTCCATGATAGTTTAACAACTCTAAAGTTACTGTATGGTTATTTTCTCATGTTTCTGCTGCTTGCAAACAGTGGATTTTCAAATTGCAGTGTGTCTTTTTTTAGAGGATGTACCTTAGGATTGCAAAATGAGGATACTGTTTCTCTTACCACCCCTTGAAGTTATTTTCTGTATTAATAGCAGCTTCTGCTTCTCTGTGCTATAGTTTGGTCACAGAAATCACTGAAGGAAAGACTGCATTATGCACCCCCCCTTTGGGGAGCTTTTTTGGGGCTGAGAGCAAGACAGAGATTTCTTGCGAGAGGTTTCCTGTCTCCCTTTGTCAATACTGTCCATACAGCTTTTGGATAATTCTGACTGTGAAAATGAGGAATGATGAGGGCTTAGGCGAGCAGCCACATCTGCTGTAAACTGCACTATACCAACCATATCACCTTATTTCTCTGTCCCTTATTTTTTTTCCCCTGCAAGACAAATACAGTAATCATTTTATTACTACAAGGATGCCTTTAATCATGTTTGAGAAGTCTGCTGAAAGGCAGCTATTGATAAATGCAAAATTTGATGTTATTAATTTCTCACACATGCTAATAGTGTTTTTCAAACAGTATGTTTCTAGTTATTTATATTTTCAGCTATAGAATATTTTTAAACAGAGCATCCGCATCTCTACTTCCTATGCAATTACTTGTAGGAAGAGAAACAAATCTCTATAAAACACATTATGATGTCTTTGAGGCATAACACTTTCCTAGTTGCCCTATCACCAGCTGTTCATTATGAAGTTACATTGGTAATTATGTTGTTGTCACCATTAACACTATGAGCTAGTGAAGGCTTTTGAGTTGTTGCCATTGTTTTAACTATTCCAAACTCTTTGGCTGTCTTGTTTTCCTTCTTTCTACTGCTTGAGGACTTTCTCAGAAAGCTTTAAGGATTACTACGTTTGTGCCTAGAAAATAATTTTTTGCATAAAAGTTTTGCTCTGGCATTCTTCTACATTATGCTGAGGAAAAAAAATAAGCTGTGTCATACTCTGTGGAAGGCTGAGATTTAGAACTTTAGGTGGTGGTGGGAAACAGTACAACAAGGGGCGGGAGGGAAATGCAGCATTATTTTCTAAACCTCTCCATGATGCCCAGGTTTGTTGCTGTAATTTTCTTACTAAGAGTCAATATATGACTTTCTTTGGTTTAATATATTAATTTTTGCCTACCGTCTGTTTCTGTTCTCCTACCCTTTACTATGATATAATCATTTCACTGTAAACCATTCAATTTTTGTCCTCAAAATACTTTTTTCTTGATTGTTTATAAAACTATTGAAATGCTTCACTTGTGAACATACAATGAATGATCATCCTCTAATCTGTTCCACATGGATAGCGGGCCAGTTTGTGCATCCAGTACATAGAACTTCTTGATTCAGTTAAAACCAGCAAGACTATGCTGTTGCAGTTTAATCTACAAGATCACTTTAAAAAACCCGTACTTTTCTTAAAAATCGCATGCCACAGCATAAATACCCTATTGAAGACCTGAATATATTATCACCTTTGAGGAATGGAAAGGCAAAACAAAAGATAAATGCAGAGAAATTGAGCTTAGATTCAATCTTCCAAAGAAAGAATTATGCCTTTTAGTCATGTATTTAAGGGTGTTTAAACTCTGTGAAGAATTTCTGAATCTTTTATGGTTACATTTGAATATTCATTCTGAATTTTTTTTTTTTTTCCTGATTATATTCCTCAGAAGGGAACCAGTGATTCTCAGCACTGCTAAAATCCTTCTCATACGTTTTTAAAAATCCAGAGGCTTGTAGTAATGACCAGTGGTGGTGAACTTTCAAAGGATCAAAGATTTGGCATGGTCAGGATAATAGTTGAAAAACCCAATGCAAGGAATAGCTGAGTAGCTTTAGTCAGGACATCAGACAGGGACCTGAGCAAGAAAAGTCTCTTTGGTTTCACTTGTGCTGGAAATACCATGAGAACTGCTCTCTTGTGGTATTTCTGCTTCCTGCCACACTAAAATTAAGAAATGCCAGTATATTTCTTTCTTCTTTGTTTTCCCCTTTAAAGTATACTAAGATTATCAAAACTCAAAGTTAGTTTTGACTTGATTGAAGGGAGGCTTTGGTTTGGTCATCTTTGTCTTAGTCCAGCTAACCTTCCTAGCAGCTGTGCTTGTATTATAATTGTCAACTGCTGGTGATATTTCTGACTCAGTAATCAGGGCTTGCTTAGGACTATACACAATAAAACCACATTTTTCCGATGTCCTTTGGAAGTAGGTGGCTGTGAAGCATCCCCAGGTCAGGCATGGAGTGTCCCATAGGAGGGCTGCAGGACAGCATGTACCGTCAAGCCTTAACCTCTGTCCTCTCCTCCCAGGCAGCCTAGAACTGTGCTACGCTAAAGCTAGAAAGAAAGAAAAGTGTATCAGTCAGCCCTCTGAGGAAGGAATTAACCACAGAAACTGTTAAATAAGTTCACTCTGCTCATGTGTTGTATATACGTATGTCTACAGTCTCTCTTTGCTCTTCCCTTAAGGTGTCATCTTTGAATGCGTTGAAGTCAATGAGAGATTGGCTGCCGTGCAAAGGCATCGGTATTAGGGGAGAGAGCTGTAATATAGCACTTGGATATCAATATATCAACCTTGGATAGGGTTTGGACTATTAAACGTTCTCATTATTTACTGTAGAGGCCAGAGAGTGTAACTTCATAGGTTGATGTAGGTTCTACATAGAAGGAAAGATGTAGCAGATCTTTAGGAACCAATAAAAGTCAAATCTCTGAATTTATGCTCAAATAAAACACTTCATATTCTTTATTAAGGAAGATGACTATAAGAATCCTACATAAGCACACTGTTCCAGCCATTCCAGTTATTTCTGTGAATGCCTGTTTTCTTTCACTTTATTTTTCTTCAGTGCACAAGGTCGTATATATTTACAGAAGTGGTGAAGCGGTAAGTTTGAAAGGTACCTTTTAATTAGTCTTTAATGCTTGATTTTCTGAATTCTTCTATGTCAAATCCAAAGTCCAATGGCTGAGTAAGAAAATTCAAAAGGTAAGTGGGGGAAATTAAAATTGTTGTTGGCTGACATGAAAAATTTTATAAACTGAGTTTCAGCCACCTTCCACATTGTGGAAAAATGTGTTATTCAGGCCAAAAAAATGTGTTATTCAGCTATTCAGAATATTTCTGGAGGTCAAAGTTTGTAGTTATATGTAAATTTAAATCTTCCCAGTTTGTTAACGACTCAATATAGTTGTCTTTATTCAGCTTCAAGAAGGGTCTTCCTGCAAAACCTCATCGCTAGAAACAACAATTTTTTTTAAGGAGAGATAATGCAGACCAGTTGAATGTTGTTTGGCATGTAAGACTTTATTTTTTCTTTTTTGTCCAAGTATATGAGTTGGTCTAATACGCACTGCAGCAGTTTACTGTTAGCAACAAGGACTTTCTTGATAATCGTAATAGAGGTGGTATAGTAATGATTGACCAAAAAGATAACTGGGGTAAGACTTGCATGAAGATACAGGTGCCTAAACAAAGATTCTGATATATGGGAGAAAAGTAGATAAAGGAGGGCTGGTGTGCCCAGAAAATTGAAGTTCTTGGCTGTTTTTCTCAATTTTGATGAGGTCAGAAGGGAAGGCAGCAGAACCGTGTATTTTGAAGATGCAGATCTTCAAAAGAAAGGGGAAACAGAAGGATCTACTTCTCCCAAGATAGGTTCCCCAAACCTGCAGCCCTGCAGGGTTAACCTTTTTCATTGTTTGCAAGACCCTCGATGAGCCTGGAAGGCCTTTGAGGTGGAGGCCAAGGAACGGCAGTGGAGTCCAAGGGCTTACCTTCACGAGCGCTCATCCCACCGACGTGCATTTTGATGTCCTTTTCCCAAGCTGATGGTACTCACGGAGCTGTCGTTTCCTCCAGGAGGAGGAGAGGGACTTTTCCAGACCGTTCTCCGCTGCCTGGCCCCGCGTGGAGCAATGGTCCTGCTGCCTTTGGTGACTTGGGGGACAGAGCTGCGCCAGTGGACCCTGGTTGAATGCATGTGTTCCCATTTCAGAAGAGCCGAACGGCTCTGGTTTACATGCTGTCATAGCCACTGTAAAGCTCCCCATCACGGACACTTGGGGGGCTGTTGTCTGGGTCCCACAAATGAAAAGCCCCATGTGTTTTAAATGTCCCCTAATCTGATTAGGCTGAAGCCTTGTCTCTCTCCTTGGCAAATTCCTTGAGACCAAGAATGAAGCTGGATGAATCTAAGTTGAACCTATTTTAGCCTTCCCAGGACTAGTGTTTGCCTCCAAAATGTTCCAGAGAATATACAGTATTTTTTAAGTCCCATGTGACCTATGTTTGAGCAGACCTGCAGTGGCTTTCCCAGCCGTGCAGGAGAGGAGCACAGGTCTGCAGCGTATAGCCAGGCGGGGCGGATTCGCTGGCCCTAAGCAAACTCATCGAACCTCTTTGAGATCCTCTGAGCAGCCAGAACTTGCCCTGCTGGCAGAGGAGACCCTGCCACCGTAGCCTTGATGGTCAGCTGGGTCTGCTGAGGGCAGCCGCAATGAGAAGGTCCATCTGTGGCCACATAAAAAGGCCCTTCTGGCCACAAGTGGCCCATGGCCACGGGGAGGGAACCCCCACTGCGCTGCAGGAGCAGATGTGAAGCTGCCGCAGAAGACTGCAGTCTGCAAACGAGGAATAAGGCGAGGAGGCTATTTCCCTGAAATTTGTAGGAGGATGCAAAAATATTTGGAGTTTCTAGCCCTGCAGTTCCCTGCTAGCAGCCTGGTGATGCTGGGGCCGGGAGGGAAGCTTATAGGCATGTCTAGAAAATGGCCCTGTTCTTCTAAATGTGGAACTAGAAAGTAAAACTTTGGCCTTGTGTGTTTTGTTTGCTAAAAGCTATTTAGACTCATATGGGGTTTCTTCTCAGAAAAGTGCCACTAAAAAACCCCTCGTAACACTGCAAAACATCAGTCCGCATTCAGTTCTAGATCTTTAATTCTTTTCCACTGAGAGAAAAAACCCTGTGGTTTCTTAAGTGACTATAGCAATGCTTTTTCTACCATGGCTCTGGCTAAAGAGCTTTTCTTCTGCTGCTTGGGCAGCCTTCAGTGATGGAGTGGATTTATCCTATTGTCCTGATGATTGAACATGTCTTAAATGTCACATCTGTAAGTTTAATTAGGTGATTTATTTAATTTAGAGGTGTGACATTCCCATCCTTAAACTGCTAATGCTTACTTTTTCTGTCTTTATCGTTCTTTTTTTTTTTTTTCCTGGCATGGACAGAAATGTTCTTACCAATTCAATCCATTTCTTATTATATGGCAGTAGACCTCATTTAATTAAATGCAAAGTTATAAACTAAATGGTTCCCAAATGTATAATGTTTTAAGTATTTAACAAAAAAAGAAAAACCAACCCCAAACCAAAAAGAAAAACCTCACTAGCAAGTGTTTGCCAAGTGTTTGTATTGGTTTGGCAGGTATTTGGAATAGGTTTTGTGACTAGAGGTACTGCTAGATACAGAAGAATTAATGTCTTTATGAGAAAATCACCAAGAAAAACTGGGGAAATGACATAGGACCACATGCGTGTGCATGTCCCAGCATCCATGGGTAGGCAGCGTAAGGATGGGTGGAGGAGTTTTTCTGGTCCCTGCAGTGGCCGAGCAGTGCTGCTGACTCAGCTCAAGGGACGGATGGAGCTGCTCTGCTCTCCCTGCCCTCCTCGCCATGCACGGTGCCCCGACGGCAGCGCAAGAAGCAATTAGTGTTGGGTTGACAGTTGGACTCGATGATCTTAGAGGTCTTTTCCAACCTTAATGATTCTATGATTCTATGAATTGCACCTCTTAACGTGTGCCGTAGTAAACTGGTCTTTCTGGTACACGTGGTGGTCGCTGAGGTGCGTACCCCCATGGTGCTCCCCAGGTCAGTGCATTTTCACGCTGAGATTACAAGTTGGGCCATGTACACTCTCAAGGTCTCCTGGACTAACTGAACGCAATACTGCCTGGGCTGTAAGTTGTGCTGCAAACCTCTCTGAGATGTTGTTCCAGGCCAGACTGGAAAACTGGTGCTTTCCAGTTGTGGGAGGAGTCAGGGTTCATGTCAGCTTCTCCAGGGAAGGCGTACTGGTGCTCGCCTGCCCCAGCCGCCTGGGCTGTGCTGTCACGACCGGCTCGGTGGGAGAGGAGACCAGCAACAGCTCTGCCACGTCCCTCTCCTTGTGCCTGCTCTGAGCAGATAGGGTGGCATGGCAACCTGGCCTTTGCTGTACGCATGTATGCATACACACGTGCACACGTGTCGTGGTTTAACCCTAGCCAGCAACCAAACACCACACAGCCACTTGCTGACTCTCCCCACCTCCAGGTGGAGAGGATGGGGGAGAGAATCGGGAGAGTAAAAGTAAGAAAACTCATGGGTTGAGATAAGAACAGTTTAATAATTGAAATAAAGTAAAATAGTAATAATAATAATTAAAAAAGAATATACAAAGCAAGTGATGCACAATGCAATTGCTCACCACCCACCAACAGATGCCCAGCCAGTTCCTGAGCAGTGATCGCTGCCCCCCGGCCCACTCCCCCCAGCTTCTATACTGCGCATGACGTCATATGGTATGGAATACCCCATTAGCCAGTTGGGTCAGCTGTCCTGCTGTGCCCCCTCCCAGCTTCCTGTGCACCTGGCAGAGCACGGGAAGCTGAAAAGTCCTTGACCAGCGTAAGCGCTACTTGGCAACAGCTAAAACATCAGTGTGTTATCAACATTGTTCTCATACTAAATCCAAAACTCAGCACTATTCCAGCTACTAGGAAGAAAATTAACTCTATCCCAGCCGAAACCAGGACAACACGTGTGCCGTATGCGTTTAGGGCAGCTTATAGTCCTTAGTACCAGCCCAACTATGCGTTGGTCCCACTGGGTTGTCCTTTCTGACCAGACCTGGGAGAGGTCCTAATACGTTAGTTCGTCCTATTGAAATGGAGTTTAAAATAACTTATTCGAACAATCAATCTCTTTTTTTAAACTGTATGAATATTGACTGAGCTACACATGTTACTCATTTCCCAGCATTGACAAAATAACCTGTATTT
Source organism: Pelecanoides urinatrix (assembly GCA_013400755.1). Taxonomy (NCBI): domain Eukaryota; kingdom Metazoa; phylum Chordata; class Aves; order Procellariiformes; family Procellariidae; genus Pelecanoides; species Pelecanoides urinatrix. The sequence continues at coordinate 644,390 of VZTQ01013195.1, read as the reverse complement.
CATTTATGGTTTTGGTGGTGAAGCGGGGGAAAAACATGACTGCTTGTGGCATTTCTTATCTTTTTTATTCCTTGTACCACTTTGATATTTATCTCTCATTTATTGTGAAGCTGGATTATTTCGGGTTTCCATATATATGATTACGTGTATTTTGATGTGTGTTTTAAAATCAGCATGCTGTTACTTTCTTAAATTAGCCAGGTTTGACTAGTGCATTCCTTAACCCAGTCTTAATTCCCTCCGTTGCATGTGGAACCATGCCTCTTTTTAGAGAGCAGTAAATGGTGTAGCACTTAAACAATTACTTAAAAATACTGATTTCAGGAAGAGCAGGAATAGCAACGTGGCTTGCTTTACCTTTAGAAAAACATGTTTTTCTGTTCTGGCTTTTCAAACAACGGCGTCAGTCCCCAAAGCCCCGCTCGTCACCCCATCCTCAGCGAGCCTTTGCGGGTGTTTTGGGACTGGGAGCGGAGGTACCGATGTCCTGTCCTGGCTGGTGGCCTTCTCCTGGGTCGGCAGAAGTAGTCGCCTTTGCCAGAGGAACACCGTCAGTCATGGCTGCGTGCATGTAATGCGCCCGAGCAATAAATAATCGGTAATTGAAACATAGCCTGAATTGTTTGCTTTACTTGCCCTTTCTCAAGATTTGAATATCTGACCCTTCCTTTCCCGGTGCCCTGGGGTGTGTAACACGACATCGTGACAAATCTTTGCCCGGAGTGACCTGACAGGGTATCTGAACACGGGAATGGCTTGGTCGAAGCGGAGGGAGGCAGCCTGAGCAGCCCAGAGCATCTTTGCTTCTGACTGGGACCAGGGAGCTGCCGAGCGGCGGGGGCGAGCGCCCGGGTCCAGTGCTTATGTCATTAATGGCGGCTTGTCTCCCCTTTTGCGATGTATGGTATGCGTGCGAGGAGTAAGTGCTGCAAATACCAGTTCCTGAAGTTAATTTCTGTATGCTGCTCTGGTGTTCATTTATCTGGTTCCGTGAGCTTGTAGAGGGACACAATTTATCATACGTTTTTACTCATGGGCTAATACTGCTGTTTCCCATGTCGCTGGTTTTAATGAATATTCTGCCCAGGTACTGATGGACCCCTAGCACGAATGGATAAATCATACTGCATGTCTGCTAAAAGTGGTATTTGCAGCTCCCTCGCAAGAACGAGCCATTTCTTTTCAGTGGTGGTATCATCTGGGCTTTGCCGAAGAGTTAGAGGTAACCACGGTGGGTAACGCGTTTCCAGACAATGCCTTATTGTCTGCACAGGCTGGACCTAGAGACCTTGCATACCTACTTAGAATCAAGATTAAATTACCAACCTTTTTGGCATTTTTATGTAAAATGTTCTTTATTATGGTGTTCTCATAGCTAACGCATGAGTCACTTGCAAGCCATAATAGATTTTGGCTATGCTGCATGATGAAGTGTTCTGGATGCAGTGAAACATTTAATCAAGACGCCAGGCAGCGCAACTCCCAGTGGTCACCTTAACAAAAAAAAAAAAAAAAGGGGGGGGGGAGAGAAAGAAGCAGCAAATTATGGCACCTTTTCTTTGCAGCGCTAAGATGAGTATTTGTTAGAGACAAGAACAAAGTGACATCTTTTTAATTTTAAAAAACAATGAAAGCGGATTTACACCTGATTTAGACTAGGTATAAGGAAGACATTTTTTACCGTGAGGGTGGTGAGACACTGGCACAGGTTGCCTAGAGAGGTGGTGGATGCCCCAACCCTAGCAACTTTCAAGGTCAGGTTGGACGGGGCCATGAGCAACCTGATCTAGTTGAAGATGTCCCTGCCCATGGCAGCGGGGTTGGTCTAGATGACCTTTACAGGTCCCTTCCAACCCAAATCATTCTATGAGTCTATGATTTTTCCGACAGTGTCAGTTAAATCACCAAGTTTTTGAAAGCACTCTGATCTCCCAGCATTTTTTAGAAAATATCGATGCTTTATAAAAGTGAGTTGGTTGCAAAACATTAAATTGCCTTACTAAACTGTACTTTACAATATGATTTTAACTCCAGGAAAGTTACGTGGTGTTAAAATACTGGAATTAGAGCTCATGGATTAAAATTACCTGGGAAATGCCAGCACTACATATAAATCTTATTAATCATCTTTCCATGCATGTTTATTTATTACAGAAAATGAAACATGTTGACAAAATGCATTGAGCCCTAAGTTTCCAAACAATTTCAAGACTGGTAATCAGTAGTAATTTCTGATTTTGTGAGGGAAAAGGAAATATTGCTATCATCCCTATTCTAGATGGGCTCAAACTGCTGTCTTTTACTGGGTTGATATTTGGGGTGATTGGAGCGGGCATTCGTGTAGCCCAGGACAGCTTTCACATCCTCTCTTTCATTAACGTTCTCTTGAGCTCAGACATCGAAATGAAGTTTTGTGCCCTGGTCTCCTTCTGTGGAGAGATCCTAAGTGTCTAAGGTCTAAATGTATGGCTGACACATCCATTTATTGCCTAAGCACTTGTCACCATCACCTAAAATTAGGGACTTTGTCGGAAATGTTCTAGAAGGAGTTTGGATTATATTCACGACACTGATTTTTTTCAGAGGTGTTACCTCAAAACTCAAAGATCAAGTGACTGCTGCTGCCCCTGGACATTCAAACTTGTCTTTTTTTTCCAAACAGTGCCTTTTTAGAGGGGTTTTTTTCACGTTTTCTTCCCAGCTGCAATCTTCCCACTGCTAATAGTGGGATTCTTAACAACTTTGTAGTTCCATTTAACAGGTTTTCTGGCCTGCAGCACAATAGACTAATGCGATTTTGATTGTAGTAGCATGCACTGGGATTGTTTGCCTCCTGGAAAATGGGATATTCAGATGCCTCATTCAGCCTCTGTCTAAGCAAAAGCTACTGCCCTGTCCCAAGACGTTTTCTTTATAAATGGGTTTTCCATCTTGTTGTGGAAATTGTAAATATGCATGGTCTGTAGTTCAGGTTTTCCACCTTCCTGAGCTCTGCTATCACGGGTTATTCAAGCAATTTTAAAACATAAGTGTTTATTTTTCACCCCCATGCCTACTGTTTCCCAGTAGTTTAGGTAGAACAAGGTGGGAAACTGGTTCAGGATAGCCTATGGGTTTTTATCGTTATTAGAAACATTATTTTAGAGATTTTCTAGGAATGTCAAGATATTGTTTTGTTTTCTTTTTTAAAAAGGATTTTTCTTCTTTTCTTTCTGGAAATGCATTTTTGCTTGCTTGTACTCTGATACTTAATCTTTCTGTTCCCGTGCCTTCACGTTTCTAAGGAAGCATGCACACACTGGTCCTGCAAACACTTAGTATAACCATAACTTCACTGATGTGAATAGCCAATATTATTACTCACATCAATAAAAAAGGAATCTACACATACATGTGGTTTTTTCAGGATTAGCGAAGCATTGTTTGCTGGATGAACAAAAAGGCCAAAGTGATGGAGGCAGGAGAAAAATTACTAGTATTGGCCAGGTTCCTCATTAGTTACAGGGATGTGATAAATAGTTGAATTTTTCTTTTTTATCATCATGAATGATACTGTTTAGAATATTTACCAAGGGGTGGGGAATAGAATCCTTTCACTTTTATTCTGTTAAAATTGATAGTGCACTGCCATGGTCTCCAGCAAAGAAGAATAAGCTCCTTAATTTTTTTAATATGAAGGATGGCTTAAGCATAAGTAAATGTCTTCAGAGCGATATGTGCCAATGCTGCCTGTAGATTATTAGATGGTATCTCTTGAGAGAGGCAGTGAACATCACGGCAGCAAGCAAAGGGAAGAAGAATAACTCAACAACACATAAATTGAAAGAAAAGCTGTTGCCTTTCCACTCTGTTTGATCTTTAATCAAATAGCTGGAGCGTTTGAAGAAGTATCGAATGCGTGAGACATCTGGGAGTTCCTTTCTTCTTAGATCGTGTTCTATCTGTAGATCTCTGATCGAGCATGTAACATGGATAGGGTGGCTGCAAGCAAGAATTACTGCATGCGTTTTGGGACTCCCGGTGAAACTTGCTGCTGCCACATGAGCTCATTCGAGTTTCCTGTGGCATCTTTTTTTCCCCTCATTTTCATTCAATAGATGGAAGAACTTTAGAAAAGTATTCTGTCTATAAACCCTTCTCACCTTGAAAGAAAAGAAAAATAAATGTTAATAAGTGTATTAAACCAGAGGGGTAGGTTCTGGCCAAATAAGCCCATTGGTTTATAGAAGGTGTTACGATCGGATAGAATTTGGCACATTGCCTTCCAGTGCAATGTTTTATTTTACATACCTTTGTAGCTCATAAACCCAGTAAGTTTGGTCACTAAAATAATTTCTTGTTCCAGAGTAAAACTCTCATGTTAAGTTTTTTATGTTGAGCATGGAATTTATCTAGCCTGTTCGGTAATAGTTGTCTGGGTTACCAGTATTTTTGAAGTTGATTGGTTCTTTTGCTCTAGGAAATGAAACTTGGTCTTTTAGCAACTGCTTTCTAATTCAACAAATTATTTAGAGTAAGTATAAGAATAGATTATTCAAATGCAAACTCATATTCATTTTGGTTAACAAAAAAAATATCTTTTTTTTCTTGGTTTCCATCATAATTGAGTTTCTCCTTGCCTCCCCAGAATAAATTGTTTTCATAACCGTGTACAAAGTATGAAGCTATTGAAGACTTTACAGTGCAGCATCACTCTTAGTAAAGAGCCTCTTTCACATAGACTCCTCACAAATGCCATCAGTTAATTCAAAGAGGATATTTTCTACTTTCTTCAAAGTAAAGACAACATTTTGAAACAACAGTGGGTTTCCCAGTGACTTCTTGTGTTCAGGTTCATGTCCTAAATGCTTAAATAGATACTGTATGCTTTATGAAGGGAGGTCCTGGTATGATTCCTTCTATCTGTTAAGACCTGTGGTTTGTCTGAATGGAGAAAAGAACTCTTATTTTTCTTACATCTATGTTTAAAGTAAATCGAGGCAAAACTGTTGGAGGTGAGTGCTGCCCTGCCTCAATCTGTTTATGGGGAAAAAACACAAGAGACTAATTTGAGCAGCAAATAAGAATCTTAACAAGATCAAGGTAATTAATACTTCCTCTGCTTTGAAAATGCCCGCGACAGCAGGCTGCAGCAATCAAATTGTCGCCGAAGAGCGTGGGTTGACCATCTGTAATAGAGGCAGGGGCATGGCATTATTGTGCGAATGTTACTAAGCCTGCGAAATGAGAAATTTGATTCAGACACGGGGAAATCTGTGATATTGTTTGACTCCCTACTTTTGCTAATCTCTGTGGTTTGTTGTATGTCTGTATTTTGCATCTTAGTTTAATATAGGTTGAATCTAATATAAACACACAAACAAACAAAAAACCCCAAACAAAAAAAACCAACCCAGAGGTAGTTTGCGTAGAAATTGATATGTAAAATTATTGTGTTTATTTTACAAGGCACAGTAAATAAGCAACATGTATTTTTGTGCAGAATAAACTGTGAAGGAAAGCTTTAATTTTCAGTCTTTTTTCTAGATGCATTAAACATGAGGGAAAAGCATTATACTAGAATTTGTACAAAAGTAGAGTAGTTTTGTGGAGATTTATATACACACGCATGTGGGTAGAACAAAGCTTTCTGATTTTTTCATTTCCCCTTGAATAAATAAAGCAAGGCAATATTTTGAATCTATTAATCAGTTTTCTATCACAGTCTTAACAGATTTAGAGGTGTCTGTGACCATTTATGTTCCCATGGCTTCTGCAGAAATTCAAGGCTGTTCAGAGGAGCAAAGCCCACATCAGTGCCTGGACCACCAAAGAGGGCAATTTAGAGAATTAAAAGGCTCAAACGTGCGGGCAAACATGCTTCACTACCTTTGCTGCTGCTGTATTTTGTTATATTTGAGTCCTCTGAGTGACAGTAAGAAGCTTTGGGTCCTATGTTAAAGGTACTGTTGATATAAATGGGAATCGCAAATTTGTCAGAGGGAAAGTTGCAAAAGTTTTTGGTCGGAGACTGGCTGTAGTGCAGTACTCGGGGGGGTCCAAGGAGCGCGCTTGAATGACTGGTTTGTGTCCCTGGCTTGCATCCTACAGTCACATTGACTGACAGGTTTGAGGTCAGGCAAGAATATTCCCTGTGTTGGATAGGTGTGGAGAAGGGGGTGGTGTTTATCACTTTCCAGGTAGCCTGGGCACGTTGCTTCCTACGGTCGTACAGACGCTGTCACCTACTGGTTCCCTCCTGTTCCAGGGACCAAGGTTTGGACAAATCCCTTAAACTCCCTTTTTTTCTTCCTGTGGCATATTTCAGGTTTTGAGGCCTTTGGTTTCCTAGATATTTATTCCTGTACTTGCCGTTGTCGCTGGTGGGTGTTTTTGCCATCGGTGCAAGCTGAGAGCACAGCACATGTTCTGTAGACACTTCTGAACACCATGCCCGTGCTACAATGGCCAGTAATACTGCCATGACCACCTTGTCTTGCCTTCATTAAGTCTGAAGCAGAATTGCATGTAATTATTAATTTGTAGCATATGATACTAATCAAATTGTGTATTTCAAGAATCCTGGTGACACACATTGATATCTTTACGTAAACGTAACATGGGATTAGAAGGACAGAGGCGGTTGGTTGGGGAGAGATTTAGTTTAGATGTTTGATTAAAGCTTTGTGGATTTTTTTCTTTTTTCCCCCCAATAAAGATGTGATAAGACATGCTGAAATCTTCCAGTGCCTCATGGCAATGAAAGACTTTGTGGTTGTGGTTGTCCTGTGATGTTCTGCTTGGGGTCGGAACTTCTGAAATAATTTCGAAGTGAAATTAATTTCTGAACTCCTGAATAGAAGACTCGCCATTCAATTTATACCCAAACTCGTTCAGGACGTATACTTTCTTAAATGAGGCTTTTGGCATAGAATTTAATGGACTCTTTTGTTTGGGGGAAAATGTGAAGATTTTTCTCAAGCCATTCTCAAAGATGTATTACTTCAGTGAAATTTCTGCAAATGGGCACATCCCAGGATCTTATTCCTTAGGCTTGCCAGGACTGTGTGTAAGCTGAAGTAATAAGTTATAGTAGAAGTAAAAAGATAGCTTTACACAGGGATGCTAATTAGACTTAGCCAACAGTGAATTATGAAGCAATATGCATTATCTAAGCCCTGTGGATAAATAGTAAAACATGGTGTAAATGCTCTTTAAAAATGTTGTGGTCTCTTTCTAAAAATTTCTCTTCCTTATTTGAGAATTTCTTTTTTTTCCTCCATCTAAAGCACGTCTTCAGTATAAAATATAGTGTCTTTGTTTACTTGTGAGCTTTTTCTGCAGGATAAAATGACGTCCTCTATTATTCTTCTACTTTTCTTCAGTTCTCTGGAATCTGACTTTATAATTAATTTATTTTGTCCCACAACCCTTAGCCATCTGTATTCTTGGATTCTGACGATTTTACGTTATGCAAGCTGTAGGCAATGCACAGCTCCTAACCCAAACCCCCAGAAGCTGTCATATATATTTCATGTGATTTTTACAAAAGGCAATCTTTCATTGTGCAAATGGGTCCTGGTGGTGAAATGTCACCTGCGGCTGAAACATTAGCTGTGCATGACATATATAGTATGAATAAATAAACTGCAGAGCCGCGCAGCTGCTTTACCTTGAAACCGTGTCTGGGGAAATGCTATACTGTGAGCAGAAAAGCATACTGAGTTTGCTGTGCCAGTTCGTGGGGCAGGACCCACTTGGCAAGGATAGCTGGCAAAATCCTTCCTCTGTCATTTCTACTGCGTCTCTCCCACTTCTGTGATTAATTGTCGCCCAGATGCAGCAGTCACCATGAAAACCAACGTTTCATTCTCTGAAAGTTTGTGTCTGGTTAGTTAGTTGTCGAATCATTGCTTGTGATGCTCCGGTCAGCGCTTCTGGTGCTTCTGTTGTCAGGGATTTAATTTTGATGATAAAACCTCCTGGGTTAATCTGTGTCAGGCCATGAAGTGTTTTATGTACCATTTGTGAATGGTCAAAGGAATTAAATATGGTATAAATAAATAATGGCTTTCTATAAAAGGCCATGTGAGGCCTATAGGACAAGTGTGTTTTGTCTGCACTTCCAGCAGATATGTCTATAATATTAATGTAATATTTCCTCTGTTTTTAAAGACACTCCAGTTATCTTTAATGCTGTGGGAAAGTTCTGGCAGGCTGACAGTAACAATAACCTACTGTGGGCATAAATACCGAACACAAACTGAAAAAAATAAAATAATTAAAAGAAAGAAGCTCACTTCCTTGAGGTGACTGAGGATGGCTTAGATCCCCAGGTAGAATGGGCATATATACTGGCCAGAGACCAATGTAGCCATAATGTTCACAATGGTCTAGATCTCTCCATCCTCTGAAGAAATCCTGTTGGAGGAAAAATGCTCATCAGGGAAACAGCTGAGCTCCTTGCAGCCTTCTCTGCATTAGAAACGTCCTCTGAGGCAGAAGAGACCACTGTGTGAGGATCAAATACACTCTCAGAGTATTTACATGTCTACAGCAATGTATATTTTCAGGGTCTTTGATGAAGAACAGTAGCACGATACACCAAATCTGTCCCATCACAAAGTCTAGCACCGGTGGAAACGTTAGGCTCTCTGAAACAGTTGCCTTTGGGAGGACAGAAGGATGGAGCATCCTTCAGGATGTGGTCTCAGGAAGCCCACAGAGGACCGATAACCCTAAGGTGCAGCCACTGAGAGCTCGAGGACAGATGCAGCAAGTGAGCCCGGGTGACTCAGTTGTTCTGTCCTGGTGATCAAGTCGGAATGGCTTGGCAATTGGTGGTCTGTATGAAAACAGAATGAAAAAAGAAAATATTATGGCAGGTGGCTAGAAATAGTAAAAATCGTAGACTTCAGATCACCAGAGATGTCTGCGTTGATTATATCCAGAGCCTCCTAACCTGTATATTTTCAACTAAGTTCAGGGAGATCCCTTGTGGATAATGGCATGGCAGGTACTGTAGTATAAATAATATTTTGTCTGTCAACCTAGGTATCTTCTTTAAGTCATCCATCCCTTTGCCTCCCTTCCTGTGCAACAGCCCTATCTACTTTTCTCTATTCTGCGATGAGCAATAAAGACAGTCTTCCTTCAGCTACTCAGTTTTCTCGTTAGCGGGTCTTCAGAGTTTGGTGGCCGTTTAATATTTTGGGTCCAAAACAAGCCTTTTTTTTGTCATGGTAAATGTAAACCAGCTGTGTCCTCTCTTTCTTTCTTTCTTTTTTGGAGTATTACATGCCATACCCAGCAACAAGGGAAAACGGAGCTCTGCAGCTTTTTGAATTAGCATCAGCAGGGCAGCAATCTTGCTTATGAAAAACTAGGAATAAAAACACACAACAACCTTTCAGGAACTATCACTACTACTTGGAAAAGCATACAAATATCGCATGTGAAAAGAACATTTGTTTAGGTGTGCATAGGCAAGGAGAGTAGATGCTAGTGGGTGCTTCGAATGTAACGTTTATGTTTGCAATTAGAGGAGAGCTTTGAGAGAGAGAAAAACAGATTATTTTTTAAAAAATACAAAGTGCAAGGGTGGTTTTTTTCCTCCCTCAGAACGGAGAGTTGCCAATATATAAACATTTCAGAGAGAATTTTACACCACCTCATCTTTATGTCAGGCAGCATTTAATGGTTGAATGATCTCCTGCCCCGGGTCTTGGCAGCTATCCTCCAGAGGCCGACTTTGAGGATTACAATGACAGTCTATCAGTGGATCTTTTCCAATATAAACTAGACTAGGACCATTTAAAATCAGTTGCTATCAACAAGTCAAATTAACTTTATTTATGTTAGAGGCTTTCCTAGGAGTATTTTATAACGACGTGGAATTTTAATATCTGGAGGGGCTTTTCCTGTTGTTGGTGTGATTTGGGAATGTTCTAATTCATGTGATTAAGAACAATTTACCTGATTGCTTTCAAAATTATGTGATTTGTAACATTCAGGTCCAATCAGCGTCTAACTCACAGTACTCACACAACTTTTTCTGATTCCTGCTTTTTACAGGTGGAAATAACACTCCAGGATATCAATGACAACCCACCAGTATTCCCCACAGATATGCTCGATCTGACCGTAGAAGAGAATATAGGAGATGGATCTAAAATATTGCAGCTGACAGCCATGGACGCTGATGAGGTAGGAGCATGGTTTCATATTTGAATATCTCTACTAAAAATGCTGTTCTGGAAATACATGTTTTTACCTGTTCCAGTATTCCCTTGGTGAGAATGACTCCCCTTGGCCTTGGGAGTCATGGTGGTCATGCTTTAAACTGCATTTGGCCCATTCGCAAAACTGTGTTTGGTGTCCTGGAGTCACTCACAGGCAAACACACACGAGCAAGTGAGACAAATACTCTTATTACTTGAAGGCTGCTTACTGGTTTGTATATAACGAGTTAATATTTTCCTAACATCTCGTAACAAGCGGTTCCACTAATGGCCAAAAATGCCACACACGTTGGTTTTAGATGGTCTTGTTATCGGTCTCGTCATACGCCATACCCGATGACTTGGCAAAGGTGCTGGGCTGCCCAGCTTGTGATAAGGATTTATTGACGTTCAGTTTAAGACCACAGCTTGAGATCTGAACTAACTTGGAAGCGGAGATGTTGTAGTTGAGCCCAATTTCAAGGTGTGCAAACAAATTAATGTGAGATGAGCCTTGGAAAACAAGAAAACTTTTGATGATGCCTGCTCACCCTTTGACTAGAACTACTTAATATCTATATTATCCTTTCCTAAAGAAGGTTTTATTTCACCAAAAAGGAAGGGAAAAGAAATAATGCTAAACTATGTGCTCTGTACATGAACCCGTTTGCAAAATCATTTTGCCCACTTAGATTCATTACTGTGAGGACGCTGCAACTGAGGACTTATTAAGAAACTAGCAAAAGCCTTTGAGCAACTGATGTTAAACAGTTGGCCAGTTGGCTTAGTGAGGGATATTGCAGTCTTGTTGTATCTGTCAGGCAAATATATCCACATATAATTTATTTCTTTTGGAAAGTAAGTTATGAGAATGTTAATCATATTGTTTCATTTGCTTGAGCTGATTCTTTCCACTGGGGAAAGGCCTAAAAAGTCAATATGAGCGTGCAAAGAAGTTGTGTTGTTATTAAAATATAGGGTTATACTTGACAACAACGAGCAATTCTTGCATTCAAATAATAAGGTAATTCAACCCCCTCAAGAGAATTTTATTTCTGCCCTTTTTTGCGTTAGCTTGGTTAGTTGTCCTGTGATTGTTAATTGATGTACTCAATCTTACTACTACATGGGGAACCACTGGAACACCCTCAGGAATGGTACGAATGTGATTATGAACTTTTTGTTCTTTCCTTTGCTTTCTGGTAGCAGCCTGACATACAGACAGAAAATAGGATTTTGGAAAGGTGCATATCTGTAACAAAAATTGTTTAGGAAGAAATAAATATTGAACTACCACTCTCTGCTGTGATACGGCAAACATATCTAAGACTTTAGCAATGTATTATGCTCCAGCCTCTTTTTGACCATTCCTAAACTGCACTTAATATGTTATCCATTCTGAAGCACTCCATCCAGTGGGAATTGATTTGTTACCTTAGACAGAAATCAGTCAATCTTCTTATAAAAAAAGGATGATTTCAGTTTCCCTACCAGAACATTTGTAACTCAAACCCTTTACAAAGAGTCCAAGGTTTTTTAACAATGTGCAGTTTGGGGTCGACACACTTGCCTTTCCCCCCCGCTCCCCATCCCTCTTGGAATTTGAGGGCACAGTGAACGCTCCTTGTTTTTCATATGATATTCCTGCAACATTATGCTTTTCTGGCTTCGTTCTTTGCATGTGCAACCCATATACGCAGCTCAGTAAAACGGCATGCTGCCTTTGCTATGTGCACGGGTGCTTTCAGAATAAAAGCTTCCAAAGGGTAAGGGAGAGAACCCTTAAAACTCATGGCTGAGTTGTGTACAAGAGCCTCTCTTACAGATATTTTAAAATAGTAGTATGAAGGCAGCAATTTCAAATCCTTGTCTGTTATAATAAGGACATTGTAGAGATCCCAGAAAAGATATAAAGGCATTCTCTAGGTGCTAAGTGGTACCAAAGGCTTTAACAATTAAAACAGCTTCCAGCACTTTGCAACTTTTTGAAGTCAGTTGACAATGGGAAATTTCTCTACAGCTTTTTAATAGGTTTTACATATCTGTATTTTATTTTGCTTCTCACCTAACTCACATAAAGTTACTAATTTGCTTAAACCGTATCACATGTGGCTGCGGTTTTAGCCGCGCTCTCTTAGGAGGACGCTGGCTGGTCAAACAAGCGGAGAAGAATGTGGTCACCTCTGAAATCTTAAATTCTCATCTGATGTTTTTGCTAAGCGGCACAATGGCAGGAAAGCGTGTGACGTCCCGCAGGTACACATGGGCACGCAGATGCTGTGTATGCTGACGCGCTGCACACGGCTTCTCGGGGCTGGGCACCTGTAGAAACTTGTTTTCTTTCTAAATTCCATTTTATCACTTAGCTCAGTCCGACTCTTTGAAACAACACTCCAGAGAAAAAGTGTGGCATGAGGCACCCTGATAAGTTCAGGTAACTAACGCTCGTCTCTCATCTTACTAATATGAGCGGGTGTTCATCTCCGTTAACTTGCTTTGTTTAGGCAAGGGTGTTTGAAACAGCTATAGAATTTCTTTCTCCCTGGTCTCTTTGATCTGTTGCTCATGGCAGAAGTGCCACTTGCGTGCCAGCGGCAGGTTTCAGCTGTGGAACCCGAGCTCTGGCCTGGCACCAGAGGAGGGCACGGTACTTATCTGCTCCCCCACCAAAATGCATGGCCAGGCAGAGTCAGCACGCAGGATATAGGTACACGTATGCAATGCCGGAGGTTACCAAGCCTTCAGTGCCCTTAAGCCTGTCTTGGAAAAAGAAGGACGTGACCCCAGGATCTTCGGTTTCTTTTTGTTTTCCCTTAAAGACCAATGTCAGTCTGCTAAGAAGCAAAATTTATAGCTGGCTTTTGGGGGAAATGTCCCCCGAGCTGGTGCCGGGTGCTCTAACCAGCTGCTTACATCCCTGGACCATGCTCTGGCTGCAGCGTCACGCTGCTCAACCCATCCCCGGGTTGCGGGTGAAAACAAAGCTCAGGGAACAGCCCTTTTTCTGGGAAACCTCAGAACTCCTCAGAGCTAAGACCTGTAAGGCGGATTGATTTTCTTGCCAGTAATCAGTGATACAGACTGGAGGGGCTTTCCTCCCCATAGCTTGGGGATGTGCTGTGCTGTGTTTTGGTTGGGTATGAAAGGAGCGTTAATGGCCCATTGATGCTTTGGCTGTTGCTGGGCAGCGGAGCAGGGCCGGGCTGGTGGGCCCAGCTGGCCAATGGGGTATTCTATACCATGTGACATCATGCTCAGTATAAAAACCAGGTGTGTGTGGCGGGGGGCTCCTCCCCGCCGGGTTCGGGACATGCGGTCGGTGAGCAGTTGCACTGTGCATCGTCTGCTTTGTATATTGTTATTGTTGTTGTTCCCATTTGCTATTATTGCTGTTCTACTTCTGTTTTATTTCAACTATTAAACTGTTCTTATCTCAACCCGGGAGCTTTCCTACTTGTACCCTTCCCGATTCTCTCCCTCATTCCACCGGTGGGGGCGGGGGCGGGGGGTGAGTGGCTGCGTGGCGTATATTTTCTGCTGGCTGGGGTTAAACCACGACAAGAATAAACACTGATCCCTGCTAAGAGGGAAGATGTTACACTGCTCAGTGATGCTGGCTTGAAATTCAAACAGGTATTGACTGGATGCAATCCTTCTATGAGCAGTGGAGCAAAAAGTATTTGGGTAATCTCGTCACTTCACGTCTCATAAATAAAAACTGTGTGCATATGCATCTTTACTGGGGGACTGAAGCAGGGACTGGGCAGGAAAGCTGTTTATTAAAGGAAACTTTTCTGAAAAATATTCGCCAAGTGCAGTTACTGGAACGATTCAGTCTAACTGAAAATTATGGTGTGGTTTTCCTGGCAAATAACTTGATTTGACCACTTCTGTTTTTACTTAGGGAGCCAATGCCCTGGTCACATACACTATTATCAGCGGTGCGGATGATAGCTTCCACATTGACCCCGAGTCGGGAGAGCTGATAGCCACCCGCCGCCTGGACCGGGAGCGCCGCTCCAAGTACTCCTTGCTGGTCCGTGCTGATGATGGCCTGCAGTCCTCAGACATGAGAATAAACATCACGGTTAGCGACGTTAATGACCATATCCCCAAATTCTCCAAGCCAGTGTATTCCTTCGACATCCCGGAAGATGCCACTCCAGGTAAATAGGAAATGGCCCTAAAACTGACTGAATTTTTTCATTTTGTCAATCCAGGGGACTCGAGGGGGAGGGGGTAGCAGACCTGTCTGACTTGGCCAGGAGGCAGAAGATGCTGGAGGCATCTATCGGATGAGGTGCAGAAACGGAGGGAATCGCATCACGCTGAAAGTCTGCTTGCTAGGAAATGTGTATCACTAGTGAGGTCAAATTTCTTTTCAGTGGGAAGTAGAGAAATGGTTGCCACTCCAGTAAATCCTAGATGCAGAATAGGGATTATGCCTGTATTCCAATGGAAGCCTCTGAGTGCGACTGCTTAAAAAATAGCAAACAGAAAAGTAGGAGGAGGAACAACTTACAGGATACAAACAGTATAACCCATCATGAAGATGTCATGGTGATGCTAGTATTGATTTAGTGAGTCGTCTGCAGTGAACATGACTTACAGTACTTAATTCATCAAGTGTAGGACCACAAAATGGGTGACCATTGAGCAGCCAGTAATACACTGGTTCCTTAACAGTATTCCCTACACGCACTCAGTTACTAACCCTAACATCGTATTTCCTTGATCTTAACTTTGACATCCTATTTTTGACAAGGTTTTTGTAGAATATCTAAACTTTAGATAATTAATTCTGGTTCTTAAATATGATCACTGACCTCTTAAGTTGTTGTTTTCTTCTTTTAAAGCTTGTTTCATATGCAAGAGTGTTTTGATGTTTAAAAGATAGGTCGTAAGCTAGAAAATATTTAGACCAAAAAAAGTTTTCAAAAACTGTGCCGTATTATATGTCTCTAGATGGGAAATGGATATTACTTGCAATAAAAAGTTTCCGGTATTTCATACAGACTGCTAGTATAAAAGCAGTATCTGCCGGTGTTAGTAATGGAAGCATCTTAGAAGCTAGTTCTAAAACAAAGGAGATGCAAATGACACGGTGATAGCTTTCAGGCTTTTATTAGGGCTTTGACTTAAAAGCGTGGGAGGCTCAGCTTGGGACAATCAAGATTACCCCCGTGCCTCCAACTTTTGCACTCTGTCCCACAGTCACAGTCCCAAAATTCAGTGGTGTTTTGCGTTAAGGGATTATGGTGTAAGCAGCTGTGCCTCAGGAATCTGATCTGGAAGTCATGGAGATGTCTGTGTAGCACGGGGCGGTTCGCTTGCTGATCCCCAGCTATGCTCCGTGCTCTATCCCAGAGAGTAATCCCTGTTCCCCTTGCAGCCTGGCAGCGACGATTTGGGAATTGTACCTTCCCGGGGCCTCAGTGAGGCTCTTTGCGGAGCTGCCCTGACCCCGGAGGGCTGATCATGCCATCCAGCTTCGGGACAGCCCTCTTCACCAAGTAACGTGCAATCAGAAAGGTTAAAGCGTGAGGTAATCAAGTGGATGTAAAAGATACCGGCGTATTCAGCTGGATTAAAGGAAGTTGTAGCACTCTTCTTCATTCTGTTGATAAGCGGTTTTCATTGTCACGTTGCTTGAAAAGAGTTAACTGTGCTGGAACGTATGTAATTCCTCTGGTTCCCTGGAAAAGAAATTAAATTATTTACTTTCTTGGAAATGAGCTGATCTTAATTCTAATTAGGGTTCGAAATACTACAAAACGACACTTAATTTCCAAACTTCAGTAAGATAGGTCAGTCGTGCGAATGCAGCTATGCAGAAACGAAAACAATGGCACAAATTCACAAGGAGTTGAGTTTCAGAAAACAGTGAAGCAGGGACCCCTATAAGGTTTCTACTTTTCTAACCGCAGTTACCCTGCGAAGGCATTTTTTCAAAAAGTAGAGCTGGGATATTTGGTATGTACTGACATTTCGGTTTCTGCATTTAGAAAGAAATATCTAGAAGGTTTCAGAACTGATACTTGTCTGCGGGGAGGAGAGGGTCCTTTGAGTCGTAGAAAGACTCAATACCTGGGAGGAGAAAAGGCATTTTTGCCCCAGTTGATATCTAATCTGGACATGTTCCCATTTAAAGATAAAAACAAATATTGCTGGCCATTTCTTGGGGGATTTTTAGTAGCCCTTTAAAATAAACATCATACGGAATACTGTTCCTTTCAGCTTTCAAAAACCTTTCATCGTAGTCAGTCATACAATATTGAGGCTTGAATTTCTACCGGAGGATACCTCCTGTTCTACTGAGCTGCGTGATGGTGAGCCGGCTCTGACCATGCCGGTGAGCTGCCTTTCGCCAGGGACTGACGTTGCTGTCTTGTCGTGCTGTGCAGGTTCCTTGGTGGCAGCCATCCTAGCCACTGACGACGACTCCGGCATCAACGGGGAAATCACGTACACCGTCAGTGAAGATGATGAAGAGGGTATCTTCTTCCTGAACCCCATTACCGGAGTCTTCAACCTGACTCGCGCGCTGGACTATGAAGCGCAGCAGTACTACATTCTTACGGTCCGTGCAGAAGACGGGGGAGGCCAATTTACTACCATCAGAGTGTACTTCAATATTTTGGACATCAACGATAACCCGCCGGTGTTCAGCACGACCTCATACAGCACGTCTTTGATGGAGAACCTGTCTCCAGGATCCGCTATTCTCAACTTCAGCGTCACTGATGCGGATGATGGTAGGCGTCTCCTCATACTCTGTATCTCTGATGATAAATACGTATTTCACCTTAGCAACGTATTAGAAGACCTAGTAGAAAGGGCAAATTAGGGCTATCCTTAGGATGCCATCATATGCTTAAATTCACTGCATGCTGTGTAAATAGAAGTTATTTTTCTCATATTTCACATTAGGTTTAAGCGGGTGGTTTCTTCCCTACTTTTATTTGTGATAAGTTAAAAATACAGTCAAATACTGCTTTCAACTGCTGTTGCAGAAATGAGTTGCAGAGTTGTATTTTACCTAGAGCATGTTACAGCAGTTGAACACCACGATTTCTTCCCCAGGGCTTAGGTTGTACATTTAAATTAGACCTAAATGTTCTTTCAGATTGTTTTTTTCTTAAAGTTTATAATATATTCTAAATAAAGTTCTGGCAATACGAGACATCCTCTGCAATCATCTTAAATGTACTGTAACTTTTAAGTGTATCATGAAGAGAATTGTGATCTACAGGGTATTGATAGTGGTGGTTAAAAATCTGATTGAAAGAGATCATGGGAAAATTTCTCATTAAAATAAACTTTAATCTTGGGATTATTTATGGCACGTAGGAGGTGTTAATGTGTTGGAGTGTAAAAGATACAATCTTTATAGCTTGCTTAACCATTTTGCCGTGTAGTTTATATCCAAGCAAGAATAATTATAGAATATGGCCATAAAATACATAAAAATCATTCCATAGCGAACTGCATTTTCTTAAGTGTCCACAGACATTAGTCAGTGTGACTTAATACAAAATTATTCATAACACTCACAGTGACTTTACAGATGAAGGTTATTTTTGTGACATGTTAAGCAACCTTGTCTCCTCTCCTTCTGGCTCAGCAAAGCCCATAGAAATGTCTTACACTGAAACGTGTCCTTCAAGTGCAAAGCACTTACATGCTTCAAGGAATCCCAGTTTATGCACGTAAAACGACTGAGCTGATCAAGATCATTCAGTAAAACAGTTTTTCCTCAGGAAATGCTGAGTTGTTGAGCTCAAACATTTTTGTGGGAACATAAATTTTGTGCTGATGGGTAGATCTTTCCATCGTAAAAATTGTGCAACTGGTTTTGAGATCAAACCAAGAAAGTGAGCGAAAAGAGATTCCATAGGATAAGCCAACAAGTCAGAAATTATAACTTGGTGATATTGGCTATTCTCACATGGATCTCTCTTTCACCACTCTTGTTAAAGCTTTTATTTTATGTAAACTAACTAAATTGGAGGAGGAACTTGTGCTTGCATCATGCTTATCCAGCGAAGGGATTGTTCCTTCAGACCTGAAGATAAATGGGTTTGTGTCTAATCTATCTCCTCTCTTATTCCTTATTTTCCTTGGTTTCAAATCTTTTTGGAACTTAATTTCACTTAACCATTATGGGTCTGTTTTCCTTTTCTCTTGCACCTCATATATTAATTTCCATCTGTACGCAGTGAACTATATCATAGCACTGACATATCATTTTACATTCATCATGCACTCAGTTATCAAGGAAGCAAATGAGTATTTGAAAAGCAATGCAATGAAAAGTACGATATCTTGCCATTTATATTTTCTGGCACACTTACTTTTCTAACAGGATAGATTCAAAATTATTAGGGCAGAAATTTCATTCCAAGAGCATGCTAGGTTGAGTTCCCCCATAGGACTGTAACTTCAGCAAGTGTTACGATCTATTGGTGTTTCTGTTTCAAGCCCAAACTTGTTATCCTGTGTCATCTTATATTTATCTCGAGTACAGAAATAGCTAGTACTATATTCCTCTGCATGTGGCTCACAGATAATGCATTCAATGCACACAAATATAATTTCGTTGATTATTTATGTTATATGATCCCACAGTATGAAGGAGCTCTGAAAAGACGTTGTTTTATAATGAGGTATGCCTGCTGTTTTAGGATAAACGCTGCTAAAAGACAAAACCGTAGTGATAGTGAAACTGCTCCCATTTTCGTGTTCTTGTTCGACACACCCCTTGGGAAACAGTAGCTGTTTATCTCAACTTGGACAGTGTCATATAGAGATGCATAATAAATATCAGCTACAGCTCTTGGTTATTTACAGAGCAATAAAGAACTCTGTTTCCCTAGACACATTCATTTTGAGATTCAGATTTTAATTTTTTCCACATTGAATTAACAGGAAGAATCTCAGGGCAAAGCACTCACTTATCTGTTTGTTAAAAAGAATAGTGAGATACTCCTCCAGGCAAAAACCGGTGGGATTTCCCAGTTAGACTCTACAGGTATTTACAGAATAGGGGGGGAAGTAGGAGAGGGTTTTTGTCTCATTAGTAAATAAATAAAAATAGAAACAAGATCCTTAAAAAAGCATCACCATGTCTGAGCTCTCAGTCAGAGTTTTATCAGATTAGCCCTCAGATTAAATAAACCCAAAGCTCAGCAAAGAAGATGCCCCTACATTCTCCCTAAGAAAAGCCCAGCTCCAAGCCTGGGGAGAGGGGATGGATGAGGTGCACAATGCCAGCCCGGCATGCTGTGTTTAAAAACGAATAGTTCATTAAGTGGCAGTCCTGGCTCCACTGATATTTAGGCAACTCTCCTTCTGCTTCACAGTTTAATCTATGTAAGCATGAGCAGCATCAAAACCTATGAGAATAGAGGACAAGGAATGAAAGGTACATGGAGGTGAGATAAAAAAGAACAAGCAGTACATTTTATAGGAACAAACACCACCGTAGAAAAAACTGGGGAAAAAAAGAGTATTTTTAAAGTGATTTTCTTCTGTAAGATCTAATTCCTACCCATCTCCAGAGTAAATTGACAAAAATCTTGAATTGCCAGAAAGTACTTTACTGAAATCAGAAGACTTCCATCCATATAATTAGTCATTTGAAAATACAGCTGAACAAAAAATAGACTAACATTAAACTTTCACAGTGCTTCACTTGATCAAAGCAATGTAGAAACACTAATATCTGGCATATAAATGTATTAATTTCTTTAATTGCATTAAAATATTTTGTCTTTCATGTTTGGCTCTATTTATTTTATAATTAAGTTCCTACAAGAGAAGAAGAGAGAGGGAAAAATGCCAATTAGAGTAGCCGCTGGGGGAAAGACTAGAGTTCCCAAGTGTGAGTGTAATCAACAGCAGAGATTAATAAATCTAATGCAGGAATAATTTTATTACCAAAGCAATACAGTCGGAGGAAAAAGAGCTTCTGAGTAAAAATGACAAAACACACAGCAAAGTAATCAGCTACTTAAGCAGACAGCTTGGTTTCTTTGCATGAAAAAGTGAGTTTGAGGAGTAAATTAGTAGCGAACGGTCTGTTAATCTACTAATCCTATATCACAGTCTTTATGACCCAAAACAAGAAAATAAAATTTTCGAAATGACTTAAAATAGGAGTTTTATATGTATATGTGTGTGTATATATATATATATATGAGAGAAGACTCATTTCAATTAGGTGTTCCCAAAAATCAGTTGGTTAGGGTGAACTCTGGAGTTGAAGCAGTAACATATTTGTTTCCTGTATGGCATGTTTAAGGTCATTTCACAGCCTTGTCAAGATTCAGAATGCATTTCCCTTACCAGAATTATAAATCTCTCCCTTGACCGTAATTGCTAGTTATGTTTCGATCATAAGATGAAGGCTGTTCATCTGATACTTTGGAATACCATGCCATATATGGGAAGCATACCTCTCCCCAGTATTCACTCTTGGCTTGCTCCAGCTAGGCTTGGGAGTTTCTGGTTGTGGCTTTTTTTAATTGGGTGGAAGAATTCATGAAATAATTACATTAATAATAATGTCGCTTAGTTGAACTGAGGAGAACGGAGGAAAACAGCTGTTCAATGAGCAGCAGAACTAGTGAGTCTTGGTTTCTGAAGGAAAGTCCTTCAAAACCTTTATCCCTGACCATTGTAGATGGGGAAAAATTACACGTTGCCACCGTGCAGCTCCTGCTGAATGAAATGGAGAGATGAGCTCTGTCAGCCGTTCCCTCTGCGGCCGCTCCAATTAACATCCTTCCCGCTCTCTCTTCAACTCTTGTCAGAAAATAATTATTTCAAAGGCTTCTGCTCCACTGTGAAGCTTGGCTGGAATTAGCTGGTGGATTCAAAAATGATGATGAGCATGCTGAACAGGCAGCACGATGGTACAATCCTCGTTTCCCTAGGAAATGAGGCCAGAAATGTTTATATCTGGGTCGGTGGGATGAAGTCACATTCTCTCCCTTTCTTCTTCCCGTCCCACCAGGCTCCAACTCGCAGCTGTCCTTCAGCATCGCCTCTGGGGACAGCGCAGGGCAGTTTGGCATCGACAGCGGCGGGGTACTGAACATCAGGCAACCTTTGGACCGGGAAAGCCAGTCTTTCTACAGCCTCGTCGTGCAAGTACACGACATGGCTCCTCTCCCGGCCTCCAGGTACACAAGCACAGCCCAAGTTTCAATTATTCTGCTGGACGTGAACGACAGCCCACCAAGCTTTATCTCCCCGAAGCTGACCTATGTCCCGGAAAACACGCCGATAGATACGATTGTGTTCAAGGCGCAGGCGACTGATCCCGACAGCGGTCCGAACAGCTACATCGAATACAGCCTGCTCCGGCCTCTGGGGAACAAATTTAGCATCGGCACTATTGACGGTGAAGTGAGGCTTACTGGGGAGCTCGACAGAGAAGCCGTGTCCAACTACACCTTGACTGTGGTAGCCACAGACAAGGGCCAGCCATCCCTTTCTTCATCTACAGATGTGGTGGTTATAGTCCTGGACATTAATGACAATAACCCGCTTTTTGCCCAAAAGCTTTATAAAGTAGAGGTGGGGGAAAATACTTTGACCGGGACGGATTTAATCCAGGTGTTTGCTACGGATGGAGATGAAGGTACAAACGGGCAGGTCCGCTATGCCATCGTGAGTGGAGATGCCAATAATGAGTTTCGGATCGATTCTGTGACAGGGGTGATAACGGTTGCCAAGCCTTTGGACAGAGAGAAAAAGCCCTCCTATACATTGACTGTTCAGTCGGCCGACCGCGGGAGCAGCCCAAGGACCGATACCACGACAGTCAGTATTATTCTGAAGGATGTCAATGATTATATTCCCACATTTGAACTTTCTCCATACTCTGTGAATGTCCCTGAGAATTTAGAGACGCTCCCGAAAGTTATTCTTCAGGTGAGTACATTCAGCAAATAAATACGTATCTCCTACAATTATTAGCATGCCTCAGTATATGGTGTTAATGTATAGTGTCTTTCCTCCAAAATTAAAAAGGTGCAAGACAATTGAAAAGTTGCCTCTTGCTGTAATCTAACATGCAGTGGTTGTTGGCTTGTTTTCCTTTTTGTTTGTTTGGGTGGGAGCATTTTTGCTTCTTTTTTACCAAAAGTTTATATTATGCTTTGGAGTTTTGTTTGAGTTTTCCCTACCTGTCTTTCCCTATCTATATTCCCGGGACTTTAAGAGTTTGCTCTCTCTCTCTCATCTCAGTCTCAACTTTCATGCAACAAATCTTTCAATCTGATCATTGCCTACATGGGATGTGCCAAACTTTGGAAGAGCACTAAATGGATTCAGCTGGCAGGACATGCAATGCCTGCTTTGATACGGAGCTCAGCCTATACCAGATCATCTGCGGTTTTCTGAGCTCCAACGCAGTCTTCACTGTATTTATCCTTGAGAAAAATAAGTAATCAACTATTTAATATTTTCAAACTACACTTTTAAGTCCGTCACCACTGTGTTGAGTCATTTTTACAATTACTGCTAATTTATACTAGCCCTTAAAGCATTTGGATTAATTCAATCCATTAATTTGGATTATTGTCATAGAGAGTATTTCCTCTACCCCAATAAAATTTTACAGACCCTGCATTCATCAGGTCTTGATATTCCTTGTAGGTTGTAGCAAGGGACGACGATCAAGGCGTAAACAGCAAGCTTACTTATGTTCTGGTGGCTGGAAATGAAGAAGGAGCCTTTACTCTCTCGGCCAGCGGAGAGCTGCGCTTGGTGCAGAGCCTGGACCGGGAGGCGAAGGAGCAGTACCTACTACTGATCACAGCTGCCGATGCAGGTAAAGCAAATGGGCATCTCTTCTGGTGAAGACTCGTTGTCGCTTGAAAACGTTGCATTCTGGATAGGAAAGAAATAGTTTCATGATGGTCTGAAACTGTAGTGGATGGAGATTGGTACCCAAGCTTCAGTTTAGATCTCTTTGGGGAGGACTGGGTTTACCTGATGTCGAAGGGAGTTCGGTTTCTGGAAGTGAGGATTTTATCCTTATGTCTAGTCATCTGATATTAGTAGGACTCACTACAGATTTAGGTAGGTTGATTTTTGCCCTGCCCTAGGTAAAGGATCCTACCTAGGTCATAAGAGCTTCATGCATGGCAGTAAAAAAACAATATAAATGGCAATAAACCCCATTATAATGTTGTCGTCAGAAATGTGCAGACAGGTCAAATCAATGGCCAGAAAACAACTATGGACTACTCAGTTAATCTTACCAAAATCTTACCCCTGAAAAGTAATGGCAATTTACATTTCAACATTTTATTTTTCTGCTTTGCTTAGCATCTAGTCATACGTTTGCTCCAGAATCCCAAATGTATTCCGAGTTTCCTCAGTATAAAACAGGATGTGAATTCTTGTTATGAAGATTAATTACACTTCCACTTGAAGAGTCCAAGCACAAGATTTTGTCTCAGGTTTTGGTATAAATACTAGTAACGAAGACACCCTGCATCATATTCTGGACTGATCTCTGGTCCCCCACGGTCTGATGGATTTAATTGACTGCAGAATTGTTCTTACTTTCTAGTAATAAAAATAGAAGCAAACCCAACTTGTTGACAAGTGGATAGAATTTTGTTTGCTGCCATATTATGTGGGGTATCTTGTGTCAGTGACAATATCTATGGCTTAAATTTTCCTATTGCAGCAGCGCTCAGGTATTTCGCAGTCCGAGCACAGCTGAAGCTGCAAAATACAATTTTAGGACTTGAAGTATCATTTGTCTTGTACTTTGGCTAGAGATACTGTATGCTTTGTCTTTTTTACACCGGCTTTCCATTACCCTGTAGCCGCAAACTGCTCACTTGTGACTTGGACTCGCTTGGGCTTGAACGTCCTTATGTTCCTTCAGAAGCTGAGGCTGCGGACGTAAGGGAAAGCGGATCCTTGATGTCTGTTTACTCTCCCAGTCCAAGTTGGCAGGAGTCAGTTAGGGCTGTACAGAACTTACTAGCTCTACGTACAAAATAGCCGAAGTCTGAACTGATAAGGGGTGTCACACAGCCAACAAATATTGTCCTTCTTGGAAAAAGGAGAGGAGCAAGAAGTCAGCTGTACCCCAGGCCTGGCACTGTGTGTAAGCCAAAAGTTTGACAAGAGCACACTCTTTTCCTAGACTCTGATTCCTAAAAAACATGAAATTCAGGAGATTTACCCAACCATTCCAAATGAAAATATTTGTTTGTGTTGGGAGATGTCCGATTTTCAGATAATCCAGGGGAGACTTTAATACATGAAGTGTGCGTGGGGCTTTTTCCGTAAGTGGCTGACAAGAACAGCAGCATGTTTCATTAGTTCCTGTATTTAAATATATAGATATTATGCTGATTAAGCACTGTTTGAACCTGTTTTGTTTGATTTTTTTTTTTTTTTAATGTGCTATGTTCTCATAAAGGTAACTCTCAAGTTATTATTCCCTTCTATCAGTGCTAAAAGGTACTAGCAAAAGTGTTCAGAAGCAGATGTTCAGTAGTAGCTTTAAGCTAAATTTAACTGTTCTACTGTGTTTAAGTTTACAATTTGACTAATCCGCAGTTAGTGTGATTTGGTATAGTTTTCAACCAGCCTTGTGAATAACATTAGATAATATCTTCTGATTAGCCTGGAGACGTGTTCTAAATTCATGCCATCAAAGAATACATATAAAACTATGTTAGTCATGATTTATCTAAACTAAAACATCACAGGAAAATGTCCAGCTTCTGTAGAAGTCAACGTCAAAACTTGATTTCGTGGAAGCAGGATGTGGACTGAAGTCATGATAGATACTTAAGTATGTAACATATTTAAAGTACTTTAAGAAATTCTAGGGGATCCCTGTTTTGTCTGAATTAGTCATACTGAGTTCAAGCAGTCTAGATGGTAAAGAACACTCTGGCATATAATTCGTTGGAGACCTCTTAAAAAACCATGTTTGTCACATAATGTGCCTCAAAAGGAGCAAGTTACAGACTCTGGGATTTCTGTCGAGTTGCATCTCAGATTTTATATTACTATAAATTACATTATCATACATAGAATGCTCATGTACCTCTGTAGACATTTGGCAGTTAGAAAAATATTACGTGGGAGGAAACCTTTCTAAAAGAGTTGCAGCGTATCAGAAGAAGAATGTTATTACTTTAAAATATACAAAACAGTACAAAAGCTGACAGTATGGATATGTGGTGGATATCCAGGTGGTAACACACCGACCTTTGGTAGTCGGCGCCTGCTTCATTAAATCAGGTAGTTCTGGCTGTACTAGCAGAAAGATGGCAATGACGCAATCTTGAAATGGGTAAGAAAAGTGTTTTGAGTGTTATGTTCTTGAGCAGCTGCTAAAGGTTTATAAAAGAAACTCTCACAGGCACATCCAGCTCTTTGCCTAATGTAACTATTTCTTTGGAGTGTCTTAGATTGTATTTGTTTGATAGTGCTTAGAAAGAAGAATTTTGCGTAGAGACAATTCAACCAGAAACACACAGGCAAAACAGGTAGTGCTCCTCTGCAGGAAAGCGGTGCCTGCCAAAATGTTGAAGAAAGCAGGCTTGTCTGAAATTACCCACATCCATATTATCTTTGAAAATAAATCAAGGGAAAGGTATTATACTTTGCACTTCGAGTTTGGCTTTTATTAGCTGTAATAAACAGTCTTTAGGATTGTCTTTAGCAGCCCAAGCAACAGTCTTGCCATATATGGTACATCTTATTTAGGGTTGGTTGTTTTTTTTTTTAATAGATAAAAATCATGGTAGACATCCAGATGCGATTAACTCTGGAAATGTCTGGGTAGCACATCAAAATTCTGTCTGTCCAACCCGCTTCCCATTTTCCTTAGGATCTGCATCTCAATTTTTATAGGCTACACTGGCCGGTTTAAAATATTAAAGGACGATATCCTGCTCCTATAGAAGTCTATGCCAACTCTTCCCTTTCTTTCAGGAAGCAGACACAATATATACTTAGAAGCACCTTTAGACATGAGAACTGGTGGATTCTCAACTTGGTTTTGGCTGTCTTCCTCACCTCCCTAATACATAATCGAGGATTTCTTATTTTTCTTATGTTCATTATCACTTCATCAACTTGTGACTGTGGTTCTTATAGGGTTACCCTAGCCTGTGTATGGGGAGTTGATGGAAGAAGAAGGATTTTTAACTTTTCATTATTTTTATCTAGAGGTGTCCGTCCAATGTACTGAAGACAATCTGTGGCCTCAGAAGGGGCAGCCGCTTTGGTAATGGCTGTTATTTCATCCTCAGTACCTTATGGGTCTTATAGCATGTATTGGCAGCACGTACAGAGTCTCTTTGTAGCAGGTGAAGGGTTAGGACGTGGCGAAGCAGAGCCGGCGTAGCGTTGAGCCGGCGGGGCTGCGTGGGATGGGGTGCCCGCCCCGGCTCAGAGATCTCTGTGCTTTGCCACGCCATGCAGGCGTGCTCTTCCAGACCTCGGTCCTGGGCACCCCAGAAGAGTTGTTGAGTTATTAAGAGTTGAGCTGCTCGTAAGCATGCTGGGCAGGTCAGGTGGGGACCACCCGTGGGACCACGTGCACCAGCGATGGAAATTTGGGCAGTTGTTGGAAAAAATGCTTTCCCAAGCGAGGGCTCCCCTTGGGCCCAGAGAAGTCAGTCATGATCTATGCATCGTCCTGGCTCTGGCCCAGCTATTCCTTGGCCTCGCCTGCGAATCCTCCACCCGGTCCTCAGGGTGGGTCTTGGGTCGGCAGAGAGCCTTCCCTCCGCACTGGGGGAGGGAAAAGACTGATAAAACCTTTTCTGGCACTTGACTCAGTGATTTGTGGCCAGGCAGCCTGCTGCACGCCCAGTTTCCACCAGACGGTCTGCACAAAGGTTCTTGATTTCAACTTTGTTTTATCATCACTCTTCCCTGCTCTGACTTCTGCTGGGTCTCTGGTACTAGACCGCGATAGGCAGTGGGGATCTAAAAAGACACGCAAAGCGTCCATCACTAGCAACATTCAGCTTCTTGCAGAGCTCTCCACCTGTGGCTTTGATCGAGAAATAAAACATAATTCAACTCCCTAGTTTACCCATCCCAATGTAGAAGCCCCTCTTGCAGCACAAGCTGTAAGACCAGAGTGCGTGAATTATAACTATAATGACAGGCAAAATGATGGACTGTGGAATAACATGATAGCGTTTAGATTGCAGATGCTCCCCCAAAATGTCTGCTAACATAAACGCCAAGAAACCTACATGCAACTATTTGAATGTGTCTTTATGGGTCTGTTTCTACCACATAAATCATTTGTTTTGCTTAGCTATACCCTTCTTCATGGCAAAACGGTTGGGAAAAGAGACTTTCTAGGTTTTTTTTTTTCACCTCGTCTGGTGGGGACACAGTGCTGGCTAAACATTCCATTCTGGCACCGTGACAAGAACTGGTGCAGCTGCTTTTATCATCCCTGTCTTTAACTCTTTGAGCAATTTTCTGGAGAAAATGTTAGCATTCCAACAGTCCTCCTCCTTTTATTTATTGGTTGCAGGGCTGTTGAGTAGCACATCTGGAAACCTGCTAGCTGCCCAGGACTACTGTTTAAATAAACTACAACCACCATCTCTTGCTTTGCTTGGTCAGAATGGCATGTTGCCAAAATAAAACCAAAATCAAAATGTGATGTTTCTAATTAGAAACTGTGTTCCTGTAGTTTTTTTTTTTAATTTTTTTTTTTTAAATAATCTATTTGCTGTTTTAGATAAATAGTTCTAAAAGAAATTAATCAGTGGACTGATTATTATATTTGGTTAGCTGTTCTTTGTATACATCCCTGGCTTGTATGAAAAACAACCATATGTTTTTTTCTTTAGAAAATGTTGGTCCCTGACTTATGCATTCTTTCCTTCAAGAATGTAGGAGGGCAACCAAGCAGAGAGGTTATATCCCCCTTGGGAACTCTCTTTTGAGATAGGCTTTTGGTTCCTTTCAATCCTAAAATCAAATGAAATCTGACAATGTAGTTGTATTGTTTTTTAACACATTTTAAGATATTTCCCAGGTTGGGGTGACAGGTAAAGAACAACTGTATTTTCTAGTAATGGTAAGAAAGAGTCTCGAGGGTTAACATTGTGTGAGATTTATGTGGCTCAGCTTGAAGACATTTATACTCATCCTGTTTTCTTAGCATACACTGTATTTCTAGTTAGCGGGCAGTCTACAGTGTGAAAAGATTTTGCCTTAAAAGAATGAGTTGTATTTTTAAAACAAAGTCATCTTTTTTTTAAACCTTGGTACTGTCAAAATGAACAAGCAATTCACAAATTTCAGTTAGAAATGTCCTGTTTTCCGTGCTTTCCGTGCTATGTCTAAAAATAAACATCGCTTCAGGCTTCGGTAAGCTAAATTAAGCTGATGTATGCTTACCTTGGTGCTTAGCAGTTTATATAATGATTGCTCTCTTTTCTGGTCTTGTTTTATGCCACAGCTGTTTCAAAATGAATATTGGTTTCTGTCCCAGCTCCATTTATTTCCTTGCCCTTGTGGAAGCTCTTCCTCGTGTCAATGCTGTCTACTCGAGTCTAGTTTTACTGGTTTATTATTTTACTAGTTTTACTAATATTGCTCTTTTAATACTGGTACTAAAACTATCAGTTTAGTAGTTTTGCATGATTTTTAAATTTATTTCAAAACCACACAGTGGGAGAACTGAAATGGTGACAGACTCATCAGTGAGTTCATAGTGTTCATTTTCTCTTACTACCATCTAAAATCAGGAGAGAAGAGAATTGAGAGTGGCATTTTGTAGTTGTGGGAAGCTAATAGCGGGATCTTACCCTTTCACGGAGCCTAGAAACTGTTAGCACTTTTTAGTTCTTCACTAGAAGACAAAAGCTCAAAAAACTGTTTAGGAGGTGGGTTTATTGCAAAGTCAGTCCGATGTCCCCTGGAGAGTAATTGTCAAGGAAGAGAGCGTATCCATGTCTATATGATGTGACACATTTACTCCCCAAAGGAGATGAGGGCTGTAGCCCATCCCATCAGAGGACTGCCCCACGAGATGTGCAATCCAGCCCCAGAATATCATTTTGAGGGATTTAGTCTTCTATTTGGAGTTAAACCTTCATTATTAGATCACTATTTTCAACATAGTTCAGCAAGAACTTCTGGAATAAATCCAAGCATATATGTTCTCTAGGGTAGGGTGCGGCAGAGATGTATATTCAGGTTGGCAGAGGGCTCAGGCTGGCCAGTGCAAGCTGCAATATCTGTGAAAACAATGAAAGCCGGTTTTTCACTCAGGTTAAAATAATGGACAGAACTTCAGCTTTGAAATCAATTCAAACTGATGGTGGATTTTATTTGGACAAGGCAGTCAGAGTTAGAAATACATGTTAAAGATGTTTATAATTCAGACGTACTCATGGACTTTTAGAAAAGCCTCAATTTAAGTGCACGCCTCTCCATTCAAACATTTCTCACATGTGTAATTCCCTTTCTGCTCTCTGTTGTGATCGTGGAGAATCCAGTGAGTAACTGATGGTCTTATTTAGAATGGGATTAACGGTTTCTAGCTGAGGTTTGTTGAGTGAGCTGTTCTCCATTTCATTGCATTCAACAAAAGAAAAAGAAGGGAAATTATTTTAAATAATGTAAGATCTTCTAATTTGCTGTTATTAATGTATATAGAAAATTGACCAATTACTAAACTATAGCCTTTAGAAGTATTATTCTTTAGAAACAGGTCTTCAGAGATTTTGCATTGACAGAGACAGAGGCAAGAAGGTTCAGAAATTGGGATGTTGGAAGAAAGCCAGCTATGGCAGAACTAACATGGAAGAGGGGCATCAAGCAGTGTGTGTGCATCTTTGTGCTTTGCAATATAAAAACCTGCACTCTATCTGCACAAAAATACAGTCATGTTATTCAGGTCCAAGTGATGTTGAGAACTCCGTAGGAGTATGGATGCAAATCCCGTAATTGTTTTGTTGGTGGTTTTGTTGTTGGTTTGTTTTTTTTTTTTTTAATAGACAAGGAGAATCCTCATGAGGTTAATGTACCTCTCATCTAGAGTCTCGGAAAGCGTAAGATAAGATGTAGTAACATAGCCAAAAGTTTTAATCTCTCTACAGACATTCTTGGAATTATAGTTGAAAATATCAAGTTTTATTAGATAAGTAAATCTTTTGCCTCTTTGCATCCCTCATAAGTAAAAGAAATCCAGACTATTGATAGAAACAATCATTATTTATTAAGAATTCTTGGTTAGTCATAAATGTTGGTGAGAATTGTTGTTGTTTCAAGGAACGTAATTATATGCTGCCTAAAAAGACTGAATGTAGGGGATGGTCTTTCTTATTCTATCAAGTTACCTCATCACTAATGAGGTAAACAGGAATATCCAGTAATTCAGTGTTGTTTCTCATCATCCAGAGTTTCTTACAAGAACCTTGTAAAAATAACAAAGGAAAAAAATAGCAATAAAGGGCTACAAATACCAGCTTTGCCAGGGATGCATGTGCCATGAACTCAGTCAAATGAAATCACAAAATCGGTCAAAGCTGATTTCTGCTCCTTCCTAAAGGGTTAATCTAATAAAAAGCAATTAGCGTCATCTTTAATGCAGGATTACAGATTTATCTGATTAAAGTTTGAAATATTTTCAGTCATAAATGATAAAACTATTGATCTATGGTAAGCTGAGATCAACTCTACTATGTATGGTACTGTATGGAAGACATACTTCAAGGACGTTCTTACCACTCTTTTTCAAGTAGCTTGTCTGCTTGGTAGGGATATTTTTTCTCCTTTATTTCCATCCACATTGGGATGGAAATTTCCATCACACAGCTGGGAAAGAGTCCTTTCTTGCTTTGGTTGAAATACCATTGATTTCTCAAGTTGTGTGATTATATCTTGTGTTAATTTCTTGAATGTCACCCCCATGTTCACAAAAGACTCGTGGGCACTTACCTATATGTAGCAAACATGAATGGGATGCAGTCACTTCAGGGGCTGCTTAAATTCGTGTGAAGTTCATTAAACGAGCCAGTTATCGTCCTGATCCTCACTCTTATCTCACACGTATGGTCTTAAGATCAACTTCTCTCAGCCCTATCGCTGTTGCAGTACAGCTTTATTGAATGTATATTGGACAGCCAGTTAGGCACTGTTACCAGTAAACAGTTTATTGTGAACCTATGTAGGGGGAGTGATGAAAAAGTAAGAATTAAACATATATATGCCAGGACAGCTCAATTTTCATTGACTTTTGCCATGGTACAAAAAAACATTGTGCAGTATTGATCCAAATGAATGAAGACGTGACTGTCAGATCTTTAAGCTGTCTTCACTGTTGTCCTGGTTTTTTTTTCCCCCCTTTCCTTTTTTTTTTTTTTTTGTTTACTGTTATTTCTTAACTTCTTGGTACTGGTTGGAGGGGAAAAAAGCAGGTATATCTCTTTGGAAAAAAGTCTCAGGTAGATGTCTTTAAACTGGAAAACAAGCTAGAATATAATGTTTAAATGTTGGATTTAGTAGACAATTGAAAATTTCAAGGAAGAAAGAATTGTCAGTTTGTAAATTTTCAGGCTGTTACACTGCCTCTCTTATCTCTTCATTCATCCATCTTGCTATGATTAGTTTGGAAGTTTTAAATGAAAATTAATGTAAAATTATTGTCATTCTGCTTATATCACTTTTATATGAAATTCTACTTCAAATGCGCTGAGTTCGCTGAATGTCATCTGTTTTGCAGAAGAATAAGACAACTAGAGTAGTCATTATGCTATGCAATTTCTCAGCCTTTGAGAAATACTAAGTTTTTTCCAGACTTGATGATCTTAAACCGTTTTTTAAATTAAACATTACACCTTATAAATTGAAAGTCTGCTAGCTCATTTTTTCAAATACGAAGCTACAATTTCAGGAAGCTTTAATTGCAAGGATAAAACAAGTAAAACATGCACATATGGTCTGAACACTTTATCCTGCTGGTTAATCTTCACTATTTATACAGGGTGTTTTTAAAGCATAATTCAAAATCATGCATTACAGGAATTTCGCTGTGGGATATTCAGGAGTCACAAGCAGTCAAAAATTGCCTTAGTCAGCAATCCCTGCAGGAGCCAGCTTCTCTATTTTTTTCTGTTTACAGCAATAACTTATAACGAGGAGAAGTAATTTGGTGGTTTTAAGAAAATATTTTTTTAAATGTCTCTGCCTTTCTTTTGAGTTGCAGATCCGCTTTCTTTAAATCTTGCTTCGGTCGCCAGAGTCCTCGGCGGTGCACATGGTCATGCCTGCCCTCCCAGAACTACCAGCACAGGGAGATGCCCCCTCACGAGCACTCATTTGCCAGGTTTTGTTACGAGCATTATATTCAGCTGTGAAAAATTTCCCTTAAAGATTCATTTTCTGAAACGTGTTTGGAAGAAGACAACTTCTTGCTCTGAGGTTAAGCGCAGCTCTGGCTAAGAAACCCGTGACACCTGCGGGTGTCCTTTCTGAGCACCGTCTCCAGTGACCTGTACTTTCGATGTTAACGGATGACAAGGGGGTGTCAAGGGGTTTGTGGCACGTGGGATTAATGCTTGCGCCTTCCGTGGGAGCAGAATGAGACCTGACAGCCGCATGTTGCGAACTGGCCTCTGCCCGTGTCAGCAGCCCTGTGTCCAGCTTGGGCTGCGGGCGGTGGAGCAGGACCCTGCCAGCCTTTCCTTCGTACGTTTTGAAGTTTGCTAAACAAAAGCAGCAATGGGGGAAAACGCTAAGCTGGAGGAATGGATTATCTACCATTTTTCAGATGTGTAAGTGATAAGTTTATGATAACGTGCACGTGTATGTGTAGAAAGAGATTGTTACATGGAACAGCTTGAAGTTGTGCTGAATACATGCTATACTTCTGCTTTATTGCGTGTGTTTTGTTCTCGGTCTGTATCTGTGTTCCAGTAGGTCCAGCTCTGTAATAGTGCCACAGCTTTTTTTTCCTCTCTGGGTAAATACTGCGGGTAACTTGTCCTGAGGAGCAGATCGGAGGAAGAGAACAGGGATAGGGAATTGTGTATACAGGCCAGAGGAGTTAAAACTGTCTCTGTGTGTGTGCGCACAGTCCCACCCTTTCAACAGCATATTAAATGTATTGCGATGTAATGTTGCCCTTGTTGTGAAACTGCAAAGCTCAGTGAATTCACAGGATGCAGTCAGTCAGGAATTTTGGTTGGAAACTATCTAATTTTAAAAATCTTGTGGATAAAACCAGGCGAGAGATCCCATCTTGCACCACTATTTGGGACGAAGGTTTCAAAACACGCGTGAGTATGTGCGTTTGTGCACGTGCATCAGCCTAAGGGTGGCTGGACATGCCATTGCTTGAGCAAGGTTGGACTCTGTCTAGGGATTTCTGTTTTTTTTTTTTTGTTTTACTTTTGATGGCTTATGTTCCCAAATTTAGGTCTGTTTGCTCCCAGCTTTTTTAGGCTTGTAGATGATGGAGGATATTGAGGTTTCTAATACCTGATGCGGTACAGAAAAATCTTTTTTTTCGTGTCAGATAGTCCTTGCACAAGTGCAGATCTATCCCAACAGTTCCCTTGTTTTTTCAAGTACAAGTTCTGTTAAATCAGCTTTGGGAACAACTACTACTTTGTACCTAACTATGAGAAAAACTCAGATTTGGCACACTCAGAAATCTGGAAAATCTGGATTCCTGCATGGTCTCATTCATCAGTCCCCCACTGAACTGAAGGAGAGTAGGGCTAGCTTCTAAGTTTTTATTATGTGTGTTTATTAACTCCTTATTTCAGCTTTTGTCTCAAAATATACTAGGTTCACCAGTTTTTTAAGACAGTATGGAAGCCTGTAGTGAAGAATTGAGTAAGAGGAAAATAAAATACAATCAACATATCCAGCCAGGACAAATATTTGTGATGCAATCTTGTAAAAAGAACTGCTTCTTTTTCTCATTTCACATACGCACTTTCTTTTGTGTTCCCGGTAATTAAGTTAATTTAAGGTCATCCACGTTTCAAATCAAGCTTCGTGTGCACTAGAAATCCAAAGCATAAATGCAAGCTAGTTGCATTTTAACTTACTCTAGCTCCATATTTGTTTTAAAACACACCAGTTGTGTGAGGCTCAGCACACTCTGTCTGCATTTAAATGCATTTAGAAAGATTGGCCGCTTTATTGTGAGAAAGGCCTTGTTTACTTGAGTGAAAAAGTTAATGCTCTGTAATAACACGTACAACTTCTAGTCCTGGGACTCATTCACTGAGTGTTTGACTGGAGAAGTGAAATCCGCTTTGTTGCAAAGCAACACATTTCAGTGAAGCAAAAATTCCGTTTCTGTTAAATCGCTTTCCAATTTTCAGGATAATGATGTGTTTAATTTACCACAAAACATGGTAAACTGCCTGCAGTATGAGTTTCGATTAGTCATTTAGATTCATTTTATTTAACTTTAATCCCTTTTTTCATTTTAGTGAAATGTATCTGTAGGTTTTTTTGCTTAAGTTTATTGTTATTTTTCTAGCACGTAATTTTGATATTTTAATGCTGGCAAGGAATTTGAGTTCCTGGTTTCTAAAAGGAATGATAGTTTTACTATCTGCTGTGCTAACCATGGCACAGACAGGACCCAGAAGCCATTAAAGCTTCGAACAATATGTGGATAACGTGCTGAACGCATTCTCCTATTTCTAATTCTTACTGTAAGCCATACAGTACCATGCAGCCGAGAAGATTTCCAATAGCATCATCTTTTCCTGAGTTTTCTGGAAGAATGTAAATGGTTTTGCAAGTTTCCTTCAATTGTTTTCTTTTACCGCTCCAGTCGGCTAAGTACTCTGATACCTCCTCGCTCCCGCTGGTGCCCAACGATGGTGCGGAGAGCTGAAGGTACGCCGGCCCCATGTGTTTGGGGAGCACAGGGAGGACAAGGGTGGCTGAAGATGGCAGGTGATGCTCCCTTCTTCTAAGGTGCATGAGTAGGCCAAGGCACAAGTGAAAGCAGCCTTTTGGTGCATCCCTTTCGGATGATTTTGTGGCTCGTAAGCATTGGCACAGATTAGGGGAATGAGTGACTTATGATGAGTTCACCCAGGAAGGTGTGTTGTCCTCTCTTTTCTGGTTATCCTGCATTTGGGAAGTAGAAATTGTCAGGTTAAATGATATTTCTCCCCACTGTCACCTTCCTGCATGTTGTTTCCTTTCTTCTGCTTGCATTGGTGCATGTAGCCAATATTTTTCGTCCCCCTTCTCCTGGATGGGGTAAGCAAAAGGTCGAGAGGACTCACTATGACTTCTAAGCTGACACATTTCCAAAGTCATCATATTTTTGTGGCAATCGGCTGGAAACAAGTGTTGGTAAATGGGGCAGAAGACCAGCTTGTAGGTCTTCGCCAATCCCACCTTGCTGGGAGAAGAGAGGTCCTGCCCCCGTGCTGCCGCCTGCCCGCCCCACGGCTGTTTCTTCATGTCACCTCCTCAAACGTCCCACACGGGAAGGGGAGCCACAGCCCATAGAATCATAGAATCACTAAGGTTGGAAAAGACCTCTAAGATCAAGTCCAACCGTCAACCCAACACTACCAAACACTAAACCATGTCCCTAGGCGCCTCATCTACACGTCTTTTAAATACTTCCAGGGATGGTGACTCCACCACTTCCCTGGGCAGCCTGTTCCAAGGCCTGACCACTCTTTCAATAAAGAATTTTTTCCTAATGTCCAATCTAAACCTCCCTTGGTGCAACTTGAGGCCATTTCCTCTCGTTCTATTGCTAGTTACTTGGCAGAAGAGACCAACCCCCACCTCGCTACAACCTCCTTTCAGGTAGTTGTAGAGCGCGATGAGGTCTCCCCTCAGCCTCCTCTCCTCCAGGCTAAACACCCCCAGTTCCCTCAGCCGCTCCTCATCAGACTTGTGCTCCAGGCCCTTCACCAGCCCAGCGCTGGCCAAGCCCGAGGTGGCCTCTGGTAGCCTCCCCCTGTAGCTTGTCCTCTGCCATGGGCCTCCTAGGAGCAGGCTCCCAAGGTCTGCTCCTTCTCTTCGTCCCCAGACACATGTTTACTTGCAGATGTAAGCAAAAAGCTTAAATTTTTGGAAGGACATCCGTGGGAAGCAATTTTCTTCCTGAACTCAGCGTTACTGTTTTGACACTATCCCAGGTTAATCTTTATTTCAACAATGACGTGTGGACGTTTGTGGGACTGTCTGCTTAATGTATATGTACAGCTGTCACTGAGAAAATAAACCGTTCGGTTCATAGAAACAGACCACAGCGCACAGAGATGGGAAATTCAAAATAATAACAATAATAATAGTATATTAATGTCATCGTCTTTTAAATTTTAAAGATTTGGTATTCACTGAACAGTCAGTCCGATCTCTCCCATTTAGTTCGCATGGTTA
Organism: Pelecanoides urinatrix; assembly: GCA_013400755.1. Taxonomy (NCBI): domain Eukaryota; kingdom Metazoa; phylum Chordata; class Aves; order Procellariiformes; family Procellariidae; genus Pelecanoides; species Pelecanoides urinatrix. The sequence goes on along the minus strand of VZTQ01013195.1, from coordinate 607,779 downwards.
ACTTTATGTTCTCCGGTTATTAATCATTTGATGGTTCTTTCATTCCTCGCCTTTCTAGAAAACTTTTTTTCAACATGGATATCCTAAGCCTCTGGGAGACATGGTATTTTGGGATTTGAAAAAAAACTAGTAGTAGTATAGCACTAGAGAAACTGTAAATAAGAGGTGTCTGACAAAGAAATAGTTGCTGCTTCTGCTGAAAAATAGTTCAGACTATTATGAAAAATTGGTAGAAATTTTAATGCATGTTCACTAAGGGAAAAGTGTGTGTTTCTTTGTGGCTCTAGCCCTCAGGGCTGTTTGTAGGAGTACTCAGAGGCTTGTGTGTCTGTGTACAGCAATTTTATATAGGTTGTAACATGGTGGGTTTATTAACACCCCCCCCCCCCCAAAAAAAAAAAAGTTTGGGGGCATCTTGAGTGTTTGACTAATATTGCAGAATTTACACAAGATTTGCTACACTTATTTATGCAAAATATTAAGTGCAGTTTGAAGAAAAAAGGGATGATGCTCTAGAATAAGTAACTTGGGGAAGATTTGCTATCGAAGCAAAACTAAGAAATCTGGGAACTCAGCCTGACCATGGAAACTACTTCTTTCACCACAAATATGACATGTACATTTTATGAAACCTACTTATTACCAGGGGCCAAATTCTGTGGTCCTTATGCAAGCACAACTTTCACTGAAAGTTCACTGAGGACGGTAGAATTTGGCCCCGAGCTATTTCTTTTCCATAGAAAATTACTTCATTTGTAATTTCCTCTTCTTCTATTTCTCAGTAACTGCAGAAATGTGAGCTAGTCATTTAATTTCAAGTGAATAAAAGCTTTGAGGACTCTCTGTGAAATTGCAACTTTATCTTTCAGTGTAATAGAATAAAGGAGTAAATTTGCGGACGTGATGTTTTACTTAGAGGAAAAAAACATATTTGGATAAATGCATAGACAGGAAACCAATGTAAATACATGAGTTTTTCCATCTAAGTAAAATGAGAAAGATTTGGGGGTTTGAACTGAAGAGCAGTGACTTGGGATGTTACAAACAGCTGAATTAATATTGGACTTCTGGGATGTTTCTGCGAGCACAACGCAGCCACAAGCTAGCGCTGAATGAGGTCTGGGTTACTTACATTACCCTAGCTAATTTTATTAGTGTGGTCCTCAACCTTGGCTGGTATATTCACTTCTCTGAGGCTAATATAAATACGTCCATACTGCACTGTACAGAGGTGGAATCGGAGAGCAGGGGCACGGAATACAGGGGGGGGCCGAGGCGAGGGCTGGGGTTTGACCCGTGGAGCGTGCGTTTGGTACCCTGCAAATTCAGATTCCTGAGAGGAAAGGGGCCGGGGCTGGTTGGAGTCGAATGGCTGAGACAAAAGCTGCTGCTTCCAGTCTAATCCTTAGCAGGAGAATACCCGTAACCCATCAGCAGCTCTTACATCTGCCCTCCCTTTTGACCATTTCCATTAGGTGACCAAAGATTTAATAGCCACGCAGGAGAAAGAACAAACCCATTTCAGCGTTTTGCTGTTAGCATACATCCGCTTTGCCATCAGACGTGAACGCATCCTTCCCATTCTCCTCTCGCCGCCAGTCCTGTGAGCGTAGCTAGCGCGGCACCGAGCCCCAGCCGGGACGGGGCCAGCCTGCAGAGCTGCGCAGGGGCTGGTCCCATCACCCCAGCATTGGGTTACCTCTGAAGGCACTGCCGCTGCAGTTCATTTTTTGTGAATAAACCAACAGCGTGAGTTTTCCGGCGTCAGCTCTTGTGTGTTAGCAAATACATTTAAAACAATGAGTTTCAGGTTTTAGCTGCGAGTTAGCTTTCTCTTCCAGACTGAATTGCATTACTGATGCTCTTTGAATGTGACTTACCCAAGATTAATTTCTGAATTATGTATAAATTGTTTAATCACCTGTGAAACTTAACAACTTTCAACTTTTCATTTCATTAGCTGCGAGATGAGTGTTGATTAAATGTGTTTGGAAGGCCAGAGCTTGATGACACATGCAGCAAACACCGCTGAGGACTCAGTTTCGTTTAATGCAGTAATAATAAACACTCCACAGGCAATATTTCAGCAATCAAGAACTCTTTTGCAGTCTTTTCTATCTATAAGTGTTTGGCTAAAGGACAAAATCGGGGCAGGCGGGGGGGGGAAGGGTAAAAAATGAGTCAGACTTATTGCCTTAATGTAACCTTCCTGGCTGAAAGTATATTAATTGGCAAAAAGAATTACCTCAGACTAGAGCAGAGAAAGGCCTCCATTGTGCGTGGCCGTGGCGTGAAACCTATACTCTTTGGCTTGCACGTTCTTTCCTCGGCGTCATGATCCGTCCCATCCGATCAGCAGGCTTCAAAGTCAACCTTGCGAGATTTATAGCACCTTTCAATTGGAAGCTCTTTGGTTCAGTCCGTTTGTGCGTTAAGCCAAGTTACTTTGAAGTATTTCGTGGTGAGAAACCTCCTTCCTGTGCAGAAGCCGCTCCCAGCTTCTTCCCGTGATGCAGCGTGGGGATACTTCAGCCTGCAAGGGTTACCGTGTGGGAAGATGGGTCATTATTTCTTCTTTTATACAAGAGCTCAAAGCCTGGAGCCCTTGCCAGGACCACATGCGACCCAAGAGCAGAGCCTACCTCCTTCCCAGCCCTAAGGTTGAGGTCCAGCAAGAACCTTGGGCAGCAGCGCCCCGGTCATCTGCTGGGATGGAAGGACTAGGGGGGATCACAGAGGGCTGCCCGGGTTTCATCGAATGACAGCTCCGTGTAATATGCTCGCCTTGCGGCAAGGACTCAAACCAGTCTCTGGCCCAAAGCGTTTCATGATCGTCGCTTTTTTCCCAGTCCAGCAAATGGTGATTTGTTGTATCTGGTTGAGATTGAAGGGGAAAGTGACACAATCTTGGTTAAAACAGGCATGGTCATCATCTGTCTTTTGAGTAAAAGGGGCCATAACTCATGTGTTTTACACTCCACTATCACTCTCTCCTCCTTTTTGTTTTGTATTCAAAGAAAGGAACAATCCCATTTTTTTCAGGGACCCTCAGTGAAGAACTTGGTTAGCAGAAGATGTCTTGCTGATTCTTGGCTGCAAATAACTGTAATGGACTGGCAAAACTAACATGAACTTGTAAAACTCTTCATTGTCTTTTTTTAGATTTGACAAAAGCGAAGCTTAAGAGAATAACTACTGAGAGATTGCACATGAATAAACATGCTATTTCTCACTCGTTTCTGCTCATCAGAGCTAAGCATTAGAATAACAAGGAGGATGAGAGCCGTAGGTTAAATGAGTTCAGTCTGATTTCCCGTAAGCCAATATTTCATCCGAGCGCGCATTATTTCCTGCTATAGATGGTTGCTTCTACAGAGGAATTGAGTCTGAACGGGGCTGGAGACTGTGCAACCTTCTCGCCACTCAGGGAAGGTCTCCCCAGGTCAGGGGTGCGACCGGCAGTGGAGAAGCCACGTGGAAAGCTGGGGTTTGCCACCATTTCCACTCTGTTTGTTCTGCGGGTAAATAAATTAAGGGCTGGAGTTTTCATGGCTGTCAGTGTGCCACCTTTGAATGTCTCCTCTTAGAGAAATAGGAAAGTCAACCACATGTTCAAATTGGTCCTAATTGTTACAGGAAGGCTTCTGAGCAGTTCCAAGACCATCTTTTTCCACTGAGCTTGTATTACAAAATATTTCTGGAATTAGATGGAGCAAGAAAAATAACAACTTTTTTTTTTGTTGTTGTTTCTTTCACAACTTTTACTTTATGTTGAGATGCCTTTGAAACAAATCTGACCCTGTCCTGTATGTTGAATTGGTTTTCTTGCTCTGTGAACTGCGACATGCTCAAGCGCTAGACTTTAAATCAGGGATGGCAGACCTCGGATTAGCGTGGTGGTATTTGTAACCTCTAGCATTTTGTATCCTGTTTTCCCTCAGGGTCTCCTGCCCTCACTGGCACTGGAACCATTGCTGTCACGGTGGATGATGTCAATGACAATGTCCCCACATTCGCCTTTAACATGTATTCTGCCACTGTTCCAGAGGATGCACCTACAGGGACAGATATTTTGCTTGTAAACTCCTCAGATGCTGACACTTCTACAAATGCTGTTATTAGGTAGGTCGTTGGCTCTTGCTGAATGTAATACTGCCTCATACCTTGCCTGAAGAATTTTTTTTCCTCAGTGTCCATCACCAATATGCCATAAAGCTGTAAGACACCAAAGGACAGCTGTATATGTGTAGTTAAATTATTTTGGCAAATCTGGCTTTTTTTGTTGTTGTTTATAGGCTTTTAGAATTATATTAAGGCAACGAGTAGAGTTGCAGTGTTATTTCAGTTTTTTACTAAGTGAAAAGCAAACGAGTTTAACTTGTACCTGAGTGTAATTGTTAATAGGCTAGATTTATATTTCTCAATAACTGTAGAAGTAGATGAATTAAAACAAAAACAAAAAACAAAACCAAAAACAAAACAACAAAGAAACCCTGAAACTCCAAATACTATCATAAATGGATTAAGCACTTCATCTTGGAGTCTTTATATATACATTCTCTGCATAAAGACATATGATACAGGCTGTGAATGATCATCATTACTGACTGCCATCAGGTTGTGTAGCCTTTGGAAAGGCTTTTGCCTTCTATTTAGCATGGCTTTTAGAATTGAAGCCGTGTAATGAAGGATATAGTTAATAGATATAACACAAATCTTTTAAAATGTATTCCTGAAGAAGCAAGAAACTATTGTTCTTGGAGGCTGACAGACTTAAATATTAATCGAAGGAGCTTTCAGGAAGGGCTTGGTGGGGAAGAGGAAGATGTATTTTCAAATGTCATTAACAAATTTGCTACAAAAGCTGACTTTGGCGCGGAGTTAAATAATAATTATTTTTTCACTTATGTTCATATGAAACCACTCACCCTGAAAAAAGTACAGGATGTATTTTGCAGCTGTAGTCATCTTTAAACTTTAATTTTTAAGCTAGGCAAATCTAGAAATCAGTATCATGTTTTTGCATAACAATGTCCAAACTAGTGGATAATGTTAATTTTGTGATAGCATACATGTGTTTGGGGAAGGCTTCAGTATCTTATTTTGAACCTTAAATAGCTTTTCAAACCTAACTGTAGTTTAGATGAGTGCTTGTGCAGTCGTGGATGCCTTTATAAGAAATTAGCCGAGCAGGTACAGTATCACCCAACACGCCAACAGGCCTGTCAGGGCGGACACTGGGGACCGCTGAATGCTCAGCAGAAGCCACCACCCGCCTTGCCCCTGCATTCGCGGCTTTTCACGTTGTAAGCAATGTTCACTGAAAGCCAAAAAGTTCCTTGGGTAGATTTCGTGTGGGTTAATGTCTTCAGTGTAGAATGAAAATTACACAAGGGAAGATATAAAGCTTATCCCATTCGGAAAACCAGTAAAAAGTTAGAATTTGGCATTTTTGCTTTAAATGCCAAATGGTTTGCAGAGCTCAGTTGATGCAACTTAGCTGGGCGCTGGGCTGAACACCGGCCATTCCCAGTTTCACAGACAAGAGTAATGAAGATGCTGAGTGGCAGTGACAAGCTGAAGATTATCCACTGAGGACTGATTTATTGCGAGTGGAATACAAAGCAGATTCATATTAGTTATTAATTGGAAGGACGCATAGGTTACCTCATCACATTTAACTGTGGTGACTGCAAACACCTTTATCTCCGTTTCCAAATTTACAAAACAGGATATAAAATTAGCTTCTTTATTTACTTTTGTTAGTTCACCCCAGTTCATTCTTCAAATATCACTGTGGTTGTCATTTTTTTTAAAAAAAGGAAGTAAAATAAAACAGATCTATGTTATGGCAAAGCAAGTGTGTATAAAATACCGTAATATTTTCTTTCCAACTAGCTACAAGCCAAAAATAGAAACTTTATGTTTTGGCATCTTTAAATATTTGAAAAGCATCCAAAACTACCATTTATTAAATTGTGAAACAATGAAGCTTTTAATTCTATTCACTCTCACTTGAAGAAACTATTTCTGGCAAGCTCCTTTAGAAAAAAGAATTCCATACAAAGTATGAATGATTGTAATGATTGCATCCCATAATCAGAAATTATCAGGGTGCTCTCGGATTTCTTTACTGTGGTTGAATTGCTTTAATATCTCTGCCATTAGTCTTTGTCATTCACTCAGTACCTCATAGTAGAATAGTTGATAAAAATATTTTTTTTCCTTCGTAAGTAGCTATTTAAAAATTGTTTTCAGGTTTTGTTTTACACTTTTTAGACTCAGGAACATACTTTGTTTTTCTTGGACAGAATTTGTCTAGATTCAGCACTTTGAGTAATGCAAATCTTAAAATATGGCTGGTATTACAAAACTGGCAAAAGCTAGAGGAACCAGAACACGTAAGGTCGTCTTGTCAGAGGTGTTGAGCATTCAGAACTCCTTTTCAGTCTTGTTAGAGCCTGTTCTGAAATCAAATCTTTGGTTTGCAAAGGTGGTATGTAAAATCCTCTACTAAAATTTTTATGTAAAGTCAAAAAATGGACTGTGTCATGCAAGAAGTAGATAATCTGCAAAACTGTTACATATCCATCCATGTCGACTCTTTTTCTTTTATTTCTGGTGATAACCTGTGAAGTCATTAAAGGAGGCTGATGAGGTCGTTAACGGCAATGCACACTTGAGCAGTCTTATTAAATGTACTATAGATAAGAGGGATCAGCACAAACTAGTCAAAAGGCCAGATTTGAAGCGCTTCAGTCAAATTCCTTTTATTCTAGTTGTCCCCATTGAAGTTTGGGGGTTTTTTGTTGGTTTTTTGTTTGTGTTTGTTTTTTTAGCTTGGGTTTGGAACTTTTTTTTTAACTATGCTGAGACACACTTACATTGCCCAGTTGGTTTGCATGCAGTCGTACTCAGATATAACTCAGACTATCCTATGGCAAATGTAATTTGTCTTTATTCTCTTTTTTCTTAAAAAAAAAAAAAAAAGGTTTTTGTAGCATTCTTCCAATGCTAAAGCTTGAGCCGTCCTATATATGTGGAAATACAGAAGAGAAAGTCCCTCTCTTCTGCGACACCTCACGCAGGGTTAAAACATTGCAAATCACAGATGCAATTTGCCTGTGCCGATGGTATTTAGGGAGATTCAAGTGGTGCTTTAGGCTTTGTGCACATTCTTTCCACCCTAGATGCGCATTGCTATGCCTGGAGAATAATTACATATGGCCATCATATTATATCATAATTAAGCAGTTAAAGTATGCTCCTGGCATTCTGTAGGGATTAATGACTGGGTAGGAGAAGTTGCCAGAGGTTATTACACAGGCTGGCTATCAATCCTCTAGGTGAAGCTTCTGGCCTGCGTTATTATTTCTGTCATAACCTGTTCTCATTTTAAGAAGGTGAAGATAGGAATATTACTCTCTTTCATAAAAGCCATTGTCTTCTGAATCTTTTATAGACTCATATACCTCAAAAAAGCTGCTACTGTGCTGTACCAGGCTTCTCTGAAGAAGCAATGCTAATTGCAGCTGTGTTGGTTTTTGGCAGGGCTATAATATTGAATATGGGAATTGTTCATTTTAGCCAGTTTTTCTTCCCTTTGTTTTGTAGAAAAACCATTATCTGAATTAATAAAAAATGTAATATTAACCGATTACCTTTAAAAATACAGCCCAGTGCTCCACATGTCTTGAGATTCAATCTGTAAGAACGCAAGCTGGGTAAGCCTTCAAAGAGAAGGGACAAGTTCACTGTGCTGGTAAGCCAGAGGTAGCCCGTACGGGGCACTGAGTGAGCACACAGTCAGTTCTTAGCAAATCACGTTTTTGCACACACATATGGATGTGTGCACATACATACACACCAATCAAATTCTGGTCCCAATTAGACTCTATTGATGTAGCTCTGTGGTTACTAGTTTGCTATGAATTACTATGAATTAACATGGAAATCTTGAATAGTGAAACTAGCTCAGTATCAGGAAACAATATGAATTATAACTCCTCATATTATTTTGTAAAATTGTCATCCCTTTATTTCAGAAAATAGTATTTTTTTTTAATTATATTCTGCAGATTCAGTTAAGACGTGTGTCAGCCTTTTGGAATAACACTTAATGCTTTAGCCCAGGGAAGTCAGTACTAGAGGATGCCTCCAGTAGGCAGTTTTGAGAGTATGTCCGACTGTATCTCCAAAGGTACAAAGGCGCAGTCTGCTCCTCATTTATTAGATATCGATCTTGTTAAGCAACTATGCTTGGAAATCCCCAGAAATGTCATTTCTGACAGTTCTTGAAATATGGAAAAGAAAAAAAGTGAAGACAGATGAACAGTCAGAAGAAAATCGGTGTGTTGATACCCATCAGCATGGTGGTCTGAAGAGTACAGAAAATTGTTATTATCTTACGGCGGCAGGCTGCCTTATGAAATACTGATTTAATTTTTCATCCTTGTTTTTTTTTTTCTTTCAAACAGCTATAGGCTTACCGGTGGCAATTCGCAATTCACAATCAACCCATCGACAGGACAAATCATCACCAGTGCTCTCCTGGATCGAGAGGCGAGGGAGAACTACACTTTGGTGGTGGTGGCAAGTGACGGGGGCTTCCCCAGGGCTCTCTCCAGTTCCACCAGCGTGCTCGTCACCGTCGCCGATGTGAATGACAACCCGCCCAAATTTCAACACCATCCCTATGTCACCCACGTCCCGTCACCTACCACGTCAGGTAACCTGATCAGTGGCGGTGCCTGGGGTACTTCCGATTGCATAAACACCTTAATGAAATGCAAAGCTGTGCCACAAGAACGGTTTCTGAGATGTTCCTCTGCAGCTGTTTTCCAGGTTTTGTTATCTTCGTGTTGCATGGGAATGAATAACGGCAAGGCTCAGTATATCACCCGCAATTTAGCAATTTTTTTTAGTTTCTTCCTTCCATCCAAATTCAATTATTTTCCTGCAGTTATGTAAAGAAGACGCAGTGTAAATGAGCACTCACTCAAACAGGTGATTAAATTATTTTGCCAGGGTTAGGAAGGCAATGGCTTCTTTTTTCCTCTGAAAGTCTCCTCCTGCATGTAGATGTTCTTTTTCCACCCTGAGCAATTCTTAAAGAGGATTTTGTCAACCTCTTCCAAAAAGGCCATATCTATATCAGATGTTAATTATGTTGCCTTTCCTTGAGCCAAGTGGTGAAGTAAAATAAAATAAAAGTAAAACCAAGCAGCAACCTTCCTTTTGTGGAACCTACACCCAAATTAAAGTGACTTCACTCAATGTAGGAATTAATTTCTGATTCAGTTTCTGTTTAAACAAACCTGATAAATAAATACATTATAAATGGGTGAGTCTACAGTACTAATATTTTCTATTTGCAGAATTGGCATTGCAAGGGGAAAGAAAGGAGAATATGTGTATTTGCATAAGGATGGAGAGAATTTACTGAAAGATTCTGCTATTTTGAGATATTTTTCCAAGGTTTAAAATGGGCTAATACTATCTCAAAACAGTAAAAGGATTTTATAATGTGATCACTGCATTACCACAGATTCACCAAACTGCAGTCAGAGCGGTTGGCTGTGGAAGTCGGCGACGCTGTTTGTTTTCACATGCATACACATACATGGATATGTGATGCCTACAGAGAGCATTCCAAGACAAATGGTTTACAAAACAAATTTTCCTTTAAAAGAACAAAAAAGAGGGCTTATTTCCATGTCTTGGGTTTTCTCTCTAAATTTTAAACAATTGCAAATACTTCTCCTTTTTATGGAAGAATGAATTTGTTTACATTTCTTCCCTGTTTCCAGAAGAGCATTATGAAATTATTTTATTATTGCATTGGTGAATCTTTGTGTATTCTGACTAGGGCACAGTGCCTTTCTGTGGTTCTTTTTGGGGTGTTTCTTTAAATGTGTTTATGAAGAGTACAGATAGGTTTAACTGATGTTTTCTGGCAATATCTTTTTGGATGCTTTTTGTATGAAACCTGTTATAACTAGAAACATATAGAAAGCCTAAGCTATGTTTACTCTGTTTTTAACTTAACAAAAACCTAGGGATGCATGCACTTTTCCTCAGTTGATAGTTCACTTTCATTTAAAAGAAAACATTAATATCTTTTCACATTATTTTGAAAGGCTGTTGACAACGATGTTAGTAGCAGGCATGGCATCCATTAAAAAAAAAAAACAAAACCCAAAAAACTTTATGGCAGTACAATGTAGCGTCTGAAATAGCTTTTCCAAAAAAAAAAGAACAAACCCTCATAACTTGATCAAGACTTTTGTTTCTATTCCAATCACAGAATACCTAGTGTACATTTTGAAAGAAAAAGCTTAATTTCCTTGTTACTTTTTAATCAAGTTTAAAAGGGGGAATTAGTAATAATAATAATTAATAATATAATTTGCTTAACTGAAGCAAAAATCTTAATTTTTTCCTGTCCCATTTCTCACAAGAGTTTGAATACTGTTCTTGTCTAAATATTCCTCCCCCTGGAGTACAAATCATTGCACATGACAAATAGTGACATGAAGTATAGTTTTAAGGGGACACTGTCAAAGTCATTCCTGCCTGTGAATGATTTTGCCTTAAGAGGTTGAAAACAACATGATTTGTATACGGGAGTGGGTATTTTCTAAATTTCAGTACCAGTAAAACATCAGCAGTGTGTTCTGCAACTTGGTTGGACAGTGTCAAATTTGAAAGATGTGCCGTGCTTTAGATCTGTAAACTCCAGTGCAAAAGAACACTCTGGATTCTCCTTGCAGATAGGCAAATGTAGAGGTTAATGCAAATAGTGCTCGTATAGTCAAGCTCATTGTGAAACTTAAATTCAAAAGACCTGAAACATAATATATTCATGTTATTGCATTAATGTGCAACGGTTTTGTATTTCTATGTGATTTTACCCCTATCTCAGAGGACCAGCATGTTTTTAAAAATGCAGTTGCGTTAGTTACTGTCCTCAGAATACTCTTACAAAATCAGAAGCAAGAGGCTATTGGGGACAAAAGAGCAACATCTGGGCAATAGGAAGAAAAGGGGGCTGCAAAGGAAGGTGGGTGTGGAGGGTAAATGTCCACGGGTGCTGCCTGTTCATTTATGTGACCTTAATAGTCGTTGAATTCCAGGGTTTTTTTAACATGGATGAATAAACTGTGAGTAATTAAAAAAAAATGAAAATAACATTCAATCTTATTAGAGTTATGGCTTTCATAATGTGAACGTTCTAGAAATGGGGTGCTAGACTTCCAAAAAGTTGCAGGTCCATTTTCCAGTGCAGATGTATGTGCAGCCACTGACATCCGTTCAAACCCACGTTTTTTGGCCGCGTGCGTGTCTTGCAGGCTCACAAACTCACCGACGCCTTGTTGAACCTACCATCTTGTGAAAAAAGCAGTTAATTTTCAGAACGGTGTAAGAGCATACTGCGCCAGGACAAATACCGGGTGGGGGACCCTCTCGAGTGCTTCCATGTGAAAAGCTGGCATTGCGTGTCCCACGATGGGTGCATCTGAAGATGCCCTAACTTTGTTCTCCTTTTCAGGTTCGTTCGTGTTTGCTGTGACCGTCACCGATGCGGATGCTGGCTCCAACGCTGAGCTCCATTATTCCCTCGTGGGGAAAAACTCCGAGAAATTCCACATCGATCCAGCGAGGGGGGCGATCCTGGCTGTGAACCCGCTGGCAGGAGAGTCCGAAGTCACCATTTCTGTTCACGTGAGGGACGGCGGCCGGTACCCCAAGACAGACTCTACAACTGTCACCGTGAGGTTTGTGAACAGAGCAGAATTTCCTCATGTTCAGGCGGATCAGGAGACCTTCACGTTTCCTGAAAACCAAGCGGTCGGTACACTTGTCACCACCGTCTCCGGGTCTTCAGCCAGAGGAGGCTCCTTGTCTTACTACATCGCCAGTGGTAACCTGGGCAGCACCTTCCTGGTTGACCAGGTGACAGGACAGCTTTCTGTCGGGCGGGCTTTAGATTTCGAAGCCATACAGAAATACGTGGTTTGGATTGAGGCCAGAGATATGGGCTTCCCTCCCTTTTCCTCGTACAAGAAACTGGAAGTAACGGTGATAGATGTCAATGATAACGCGCCGGAGTTTGAGCAAGATCCCTTCGTTGCAGAAATAGTGGAGAACCTCTCCCCGCGGAAGATACTGACAGTGGTTGCTGTCGACAGGGACAGTGGTCTAAACGGACAGCTAAATTATGAAATAATTGAGGGCAATACGGAAAATAGTTTCAGTATCAATCGAGCCACTGGTGAGATCAGAAGTGTCCGGCCCTTGGACAGGGAGAAATTATCTCAATACACACTAACCATAAAAGCTTCAGATAAAGGCACCCCTCTCCAGAGCACAACCGTCAAAGTTATCATTAATATTTTAGATGAAAATGACAACGCTCCGAGGTTTTCCCAGATATTCAGTGCTTCCGTGCCTGAAAATGCACCTCTGGGTTTTACAGTGACCCGAGTCACGACATCGGATGAAGACATTGGGGTGAATGCAGTCAGCAGGTACTCCATAAGGGATACGAGTCTCCCGTTCACCATAAATCCCAGCACGGGAGACATCACCATCAGCAGACCGCTAAACAGGGAGGACACAGACCGCTACAGGATCAGGGTCTCTGCGCATGACTCCGGGTGGACGGTGAGCACGGATGTCACCATATTTGTCACGGATGTCAATGACAATGCCCCACGATTTACAAAGCCGTCCTATTACCTGGAGTGTCCTGAGCTTCCTGGGATTGGCTTGAAGGTCACCCAGGTTTCAGCCACCGATCCCGATGAAGGGTCGAACGGCCAAGTCTTTTACTTCATAAAATCCCAGTCCGAGTTCTTCCGAATTAATGCAACCACGGGGGGAATTTTCAACAAGCAGTATTTAAGGTACCAAAACTCCAGCGGTTCAAGCAATGTCAACATTAATAGGCACAGCTTCATTGTTACTTCTTCAGACCGAGGCAGTCCTCCATTAATGAGCGAGACAACCGTCACCATTAACATAGTAGACAGCAACGACAACGCACCCCTGTTCCTCGCTCATAAATATTTTACTCCCGTTACTAAGAACGTGAGGGTTGGCACAAACTTAATTAAAGTTACTGCAGTGGATGACAAAGACTTTGGCTTGAATTCTGAAGTGGAGTACTTCATCTCTGATGAAAGCAAAACTAATAAATTCAGACTGGACAGGAGTACAGGCTGGATTTCTGTGTCGTCTTCACTAATGGCCGATTTGAACAAAAACTTTCTGTTTAAAGTAAAAGCAAAGGACAAAGGTAATCCTCCACTCTCATCCGAGGTAACTGTTGAAATAGTAGTAACAGAGGAAAATTACCATACACCCGAGTTTTCTCAAAGCCGTATGAGCGTTACTATCCCAGAGAGTCACTCTGTTGGAACAGTGGTCAGGACGGTTTCAGCCCGAGACAGAGATGCCGCTATGAACGGGTTAATCAGATACAACATTTCCTCTGGAAATGAGGCTGGTATCTTTGCTATTAATACAACTACCGGTACGCTGACACTAGCAAAACCACTTGATTTTGAGTTACGCCAAAAGCATGAACTGGTTGTTACTGCCACGGATGGTGGATGGGTGTCCAGAACAGGCTACTGCAGCGTCACCGTTAATGTCATCGATGTGAATGATAATTCTCCAGCATTCAGCCCCGAGGACTACTTCCCCAACGTGTTAGAAAATGCCCCCAGTGGGACAACTGTTATTCGTTTAAATGCCACTGATGCCGACTCTGGACCTAACGCTGTGGTTGCATATGCTATTCAGTCCTCAGATAGTGACCTCTTTGTCATTGACCCCAATACAGGAACAATCACCACCCAGGGATTTTTAGATTATGAAACAAAGCAAAGTTACCATTTAACAGTAAAGGCTTTTAATGTTCCAGATGAAGAGAGGTGCAGCTTTGCTAGTGTCAACATCCAGTTAGAAGGGACAAATGAATACGTGCCCCGTTTTGTGTCCAAGCTTTATTATTTTGAGGTTTCTGAGGCAGCCTCCAAAGGTACTGTTGTAGGTGAAGTTTTTGCAAGTGATCGTGATATGGGAACTGATGGAGAAGTCCACTACCTTATCTTTGGCAACAGCAGAAAGAAAGGCTTCCAGATAGATGAGAAAAGTGGCCAGATCTACGTTTCAGGACCTCTCGACAGAGAAAAAGAAGAACGAATCTCTTTGAAGGTCCTTGCAAAAAATTTTGGGAGCATTCGTGGTGCAGATATAGATGAAGTAACAGTTAATATCACTATACTGGATGCCAACGATCCTCCCGTTTTTACCTTAGGAACCTACAATATACGAATCAGCGAGGGTGTTCCTCCAGGCACCCACGTCACGTTCGTGAGTGCCTTTGATTCAGATTCCGTCCCTAGCTGGAGCAGGTTTTCCTATTTCATTGGGTCTGGCAACGACAACAGCGCCTTCTCCATCAACCCGCAGACAGGACAGGTGACGGTCACTGCCGAGCTGGATCGAGAAATGTTGCCAGTGTACAACCTGTCTGTGCTGGCCATCGATTCGGGAACGCCGTCTGCTACAGGAAGTGCCTCTTTATTGGTAACTTTGGAAGATATCAACGACAACGGCCCTACCTTGTCCACCAGCCAAGGAGAGGTCATGGAGAATAACCGTGCGGGAACTCTTGTGATGACGCTTCAATCATCAGATCCTGATCTCCCTCCCAACCAAGGTCCCTTTACATATTACTTGCTCAGCACCGGCCCCGCAACCAGCTACTTCAGCCTGAGCACCGCTGGCGTGCTGACAACAACGAGGGAGATCGACAGGGAGCAAATCAGCGATTTCTACCTGTCGGTGATTACGAGAGACTCTGGCGTTCCTCAGATGTCTTCCACAGGAACTGTGCAGATCAAGGTAATAGACCAAAACGACAACCCGTCTCAGCCCAGAACAGTAGAAATCTTTGTTCACTATTATGGCAACCTCTTCCCAGGTGGAATTTTGGGCAATGTAAAGCCACAGGATCCAGACGTGCTAGACAGCTTCCAGTGCTCCCTCACCTCAGGAGTCACCAGCCTCTTCAGCATTCCCGGGGGTACCTGTGAGCTGCACTCACAGGCGAGGTCCACGGACGGCACGTTCGACCTGGCTGTCCTCAGCAACGACGGGTTGCATGGTGCCGTCACCAGCAGCATCCGGATTTTCTTTGCGGGTTTCGGCAACGCCACCATTGACAACAGCATCCTCCTCCGCCTGAGCGCCCACAGCATCCGGGATTTCCTGACGAATCACTATCTCCACTTCTTGCGCATCGCCAGCTCCCAGCTGACGGGGCTGGGCACCGCCGTCCAGCTCTACGGGCTGTACGAGGAGAGCAACCACACCTTCCTGATGGCGGCCGTCAAACGTGGCAACAACCAGTACGTGAATCCCAGCGGCGTGGCCACCTTCTTCGAGAGCATCAAAGATGTCCTTTTCCGCCAGAGCGGGGTGCGTATTGAGGCTGTGGACCACGACTGGTGTCTGCAGAGCCCCTGCCAGAATGGAGGGAGCTGCCTGAGGAGGCTGGCGGTGAGCCCGGCTCTGAAGAGCCACGAGAGCGTCCCCGTCATCATCGTGGCCAACGAGCCCCTGCGGCCCTTCGTGTGCAAGTGCATGCCGGGGTATGATGGGAGTCTGTGCGAGATGGACATCGACGAATGCCTCCCTTCCCCCTGCCACAACGACGGGACTTGCCACAACTTGGTGGGGGGCTTCTCCTGCAGTTGCCTGGAGGGCTTCACAGGCATGGCCTGCGAGAGGGACGTCAATGAGTGCCTTTCCAACCCGTGCAAAAACGGTGCTGCCTGCCAGAACTTTCCGGGAAGCTTCAACTGCGTTTGTAAAACTGGGTATACAGGTACGCTTTTACTTCTCTATATCTTACAGTCCAGACGAGATGGAAAGAGGGCGGAAACGTGCCTTTTTAGCACGTTTTAGCACAAGATTGTCTGAATATGAGCATCCCCAATAGGTGAAGAAGCCATGCAAACTGAGGTATTTGTAGTTACGAAAACTCAGAAGACCAGGTGCCCGCAGTATTATTTTATCTTAGCTCTGTCCTCAGGCAAATCTCGCTTACCTGATTTGCATCAGAACAGAAAGATTTTTACAAGAGCTATTTTAATTTATTAAATATGTAGAAACCATTTCCGATGCCTAAGTGTGATTTTTGTGTTCTTGTTATTGTTATGCATATTGTGGTAGTATTTCAAGTCTGCTAGAAGTGTGCCAAACAAGAAAATCAGCCTCTGCCCCAAATTGCTTACAGTCTTACAGGACAGAAAACAGACAAAGGATATGGGGAAAAAACAGAATTTGGGCAGAATGATCAAGCATGTCTGTTCAGTCGTTTGTCCCTTTGTCATTTGTTTTTTTCATTAACAACACGTCTGCAACATTCCTACCTCTCCTGAGTATTTTTTCTCCAACATTTATTACACATTCAAACATAGCACCATTTTATCCCTAGAAGAGCAGGCCAATGTTTGCGTCTGTCATAAGTATGATATTTAAGGAAGGTCTGAACAATTTTAACCATGGCTTATGGCCATCATAATAGAATCTAACCAGTGAAGATTAGGTAAGGCTTTCATTACCTTTTCTAAGGAGAATTTCTGTATTGCAGAGGCCCCAGGGCAGCCCAGGTTGGCGCAGCTCTGCTCATTACGGTGTGCCGCCACTGCCACCACAACTCATTTGTAACCAGTGGAGTGATCAGGGGTTGATTGTTCTTTTGGTTTTTTTCTTAAACCGGATTAGTACAGGAGATGTGATACACTTTATTGCAAAGGAGAAGGTTAATCGATTTCAAAATGAAGGTTTCACTACTTCATTTAAAGCACAGATAAAGCAGCGGATACATATTCCGTGTGAAAGGTCTGTTGATATAAAGGACACTGATGTGATCTTTTGTGGGAACCTCACAAACGTATTACTGAGCCTCGGGTCAGGAGCAATTATTGTTAATTGACAAGCAGTTCTAATTAAGTTACCAATCCAGTATTTTATCTCGTGTTGCATTAGTACATCAAATTATTTTGCCAGGAGCATGGCAAAATAATTCTAGGGCACCTATCCCCTGTAACTCTTTAGGTCATTAGCACCAGAGATTACATGGGCATATGTTTGCTGTTGCAACGAAGCAAAACACTTCATTAACTCTAGCAGCATACTATAGTATATGCCTCTAGCCTATAATTTGAAACATTAAAGAAACATCCAGCTAATTTTTTTCTGGTATTAAAGCTCATATCTTAATGTTCAACCCTTATATCAGCTAAAAATGAAGCTTTACAAGTGACAAGCTTGAAAAAAGAAGAATGTTTTAACTAAGAAAATGTGATGAGAGACTTACAGTTTGAAGTGTTGGATTTCTTTCAAGCCATGAATTAAATGTGGCATCTGATACGAGCTTTCTTAAACTCCTTGTCAACACAAATAACTTTAAAATAGACTACCACTAAGGCAGACATTTCTATTTGGGAGTCAGATCTTTTTAAATCACTTGGCCATTGCAGAATCAAGAATTATTTACGTGTCTGGAGATTAATTGATCAAGACAGAAAACAAATGGCACCAAAGTATGTAATTAAAAACCAAAATATCTTCAGAGTTGAATATCAGCAGAGCTTATTAGATAAGATCATAGTCAATATTCAGCATATTTAGTCGTTTTATGTCTGCAAAAGCATATTTGAAATTCTGCAAATTTAATATTCAATAGGTTCTGCAAACAAATGTCAGAATACAGGTTGTTTGAGAATGCTTGACATAGAGACTATTATGTCATTATTATACTGCCAACAGAAAGAGAACACAGCCGCTTGGGCATTTAATCCTGGTTCATATATGATTAAAGATACCCATAGTGAATGTAAAAATACAGCTTGAAGCTGTTACTGTATGAATATAAACCTTGAGTGCCTCAGAAAAAAAAAAAAAAAAGAGACATGCAAAATACTGGATTTCTAATTCAGTTTACCATATACATAGCTTTGCTGCTTCTCTTGGAATGAAAATACAGTCTCATAATTGAATTTGCATGCTCGGTAAAAAAAAATATTTACACGGTACTGCGTACAAGTAGAAATTAGTATTTTCTGAGACAGACTCTCTGTTCACCGTAAATTAGAGTACATGAGCTGTAGACCTTTCTAATGGCCTACCTGAAAACTGAGAGTCTTACTTTTCCTTGATTTATTATGTTTTGTCAGCTGCATTTCACTTCATCATACTGCAAAGGTAATATAGTTCTTTTCACTGAATAGGATTATAAAGACTGATTACCTCAAAGCAACATCATTAGGGTTTAAACAATCTGTTATAATTACATCACTTAATGATGATCAGGTTTTGTTTTTAAAATAATCACTTTCTGGAGGGAATATACTTTGTGATTTACAGTAGTTGTCTGCCCTTCCTTTGAACCTTTCATTTCCTGTTTTCCAGGACTCATTAAGATGAAGGAATGTAGGTTTGTGAAATTGTTTCAAATGCAAGATTAAAATATTAGAACAACCACTTTAAAAGATGGACACAGAGAACCACAAAAACTAAAACTCTCATATCAGCTGAAATCTAACCCAAGAGCATTTAGCTGGTATCTGTTCCTGTTACATTTTTCAATTAAAAAAAAAAAAAAATTCTCAGGAAGTTAGATTTTTGCATAAGCCCCTGCATGTGATATCATCAGCTTGAGGTGATGAAATGCTGAATGCTGTCTGTTCTCAGTTATCCAGCATTATCCGAATTTTCATGGTCTTCAGAAAAAGATCTGACAAAAAATTGAACACCCCAAATCTTTCAATATTTCAGCTGAGAAGAGATCTATAAACTCAACTAAAACCAAAACTACTCTAGTTTGTGAGGTTAAGATCATTGGCATTATCTTTCTGGAAAGCAGTAAAACTGAGCGCTTGGGTTCAGGTGAGGATGCTTTTATGCACAGTGGCAAATAGTTTCTTCTCCTCTTAATCCAGTAAGGTTCTTTGAATGATTTGTTTTATCTGTCCAAGAGAGAATTTAAAATAGCTAGTACTTGTGTAAATTCTCTACTCAAGAAGAACAGTCCTCTCTAAAACTCCTTTTTTTCTTTTTTTTCTCTCCACAAAAAAATAGTATCTAAATATAAGCATAGTATCTTAGGCAGAATGGCAAAAACAATGGGTTTGCAAGCAATGTTTTGTTTTTCCAAATCTAAATCTTTAGAACACACCCTATCATGTCTGTAAGGCAGGTTTAGTAGGTTTAGTAGAAGTTGCAGGACCAAGTACAATGTCACTGGTATCACAGCAACTCGGCTGGAGGAATCCCCATGGTGAAGAAAAGACAAACAAGAGAAAAACCCTGCGGGGTAAAGCCCTGAGCCACCTGATCTGACTTTGAAGGTTGCCTTGCTTAAATGGGGGTAGGACATCATGACCTCCGAGGTCCCTCCAGCCTAACTTTTTCCATTATTTCTGGAGTATATGTCCTTGTTCAGAGGTCTAGAAAGATCCCCTTCTGCCAATCGAGCCTGGGCAGTAACAACAGAGTGAAAAAATAGGAGCACAAAGAGGAACATGGTGTCAATGAAAAGGGAAGAGTAAGAACTCCGGTGGACCAAAATCCAGGAGTTGATAGAAACTCTCTGATCTCGGCAGAGTAACCAATGCAGGCTGCCAATGATAGCTTGAAATATGGAGACCTTTCCTTAGAGGATGGACTAGGAATGTGCGAGAGTTTCTGTCTCAGAGGAATCTAAGGAGGGACTGACCAAAGATCTGAAGGTAGCAGGAAATCTGGATGAATTGATGAAGTTCAGGATTCTGCAGAAAAGATAGAATGAGGCCTTGTAGCAGCAACTGTCTTCAGAAGAAGCTGATGTAAGGTAATTGGTAGGTAAGGTTGCCTGGAGGGATGCACATAGGAGAAGAGATTCAGGAGAGTTGGAATCCTTTAGAAGAAAGAAGAAGTATAACTAAAAATTATCTTAAATCAGGAAAAAAAGATGGATGTCTTTAAGAATTTTAGGTGGTCATACCAGCATTTTTTTAAAATTGATTATGTACTAAATAAAAATAAGTTTCTGTTCTTCTGGTAGTTACATGACATTATATTACACTATTGACCTACTTATGTATTTACTTATCAGTTTCTAGTTTATAACTTTCATCGTCTGTTTACCAGGGTTTTTTAATGATCTTGCTTTATCAGAGTAATTTATTTTAAATCCTTATACAGAACAACCATAGTGATAAACTAGAATAGTGTTCCCAAGTTGTACTTTTGTCCTGCTGATATCTGGCTGACGGACTCTCGCTTTCTAGGATAAGCATGCTTGACATGCATTTAAGGAGGAAAAATAAGCTTCATAGACATCTTTTGTTGGATGGTTATTCCAAATGTAAATAGATACATTTTTCCCAGGTCTTTAGCACTTCAGTGAATGGCAAAGAATAGCTGAAATTTCTTCTTCATTTTAAATAAATATTAGTTTTAATAGCTCTGATGAATTGTTAAATCAGAGTATTCGTCTTCTCTTGTGTCAAAACAGTTGGAATAAATGCAAACACACTTTTATTAGTTTCATGAATTATTCAAACAATTGTTAAATATGAAGAAGATGTTGTTATTCGCCGGTTAAAATATATGCAGCTAAAATAAACATCCATATTCTGTTGCTGACTCAGCAAATATGCCAGCTTTAATGTTAGCTGAGAAAAAGAAGAGTATGTAGTTAGATTGAATTGCAAAAAAATGAGTAAGCCTTACTAGCTACACTTATTTTTGTGAAAACTAAGAAACATCATTGAGCTATTTTAAGCATCTCTGCCTCACTCTTGCTACGTGTTCTCCTCGGTAAGTCAAAGATCTGTACTATGTACCATAATTTTAAAATAAAGAAAATATAAAAAGTTAGCTCATCCTTCAGTCATGCCCATTAGAGAATAAAATATAAATAAATACCCCCAAAGCATAATTAGATTCAGACACTGGAACTGTTTCCTGGATTTATGGTGAATCTACAAGTTACGTATTAACCACAGGAATCCTCCGGCGCTCCGTTTCCATCCTGCTTGCAGTCGCACATGGAGGGCTGCTGCTCACACGGAAGAAGTGCCTGCAAACCTTTTTAGGTTAAACAGAAAAGTAGAGGGGGGGGAAAAAGAGGTTTTCTTAATTAGGTGACTGAAGTTGTGAAAAAGCTAGCAGGGTTAATGTAGCAGAGTCCTGATTTTCTACAGTTCTAGGGACCAGCAATCCCTAAGGGCTGCATATTGTGCATTACTGTCATGTGAGATGTAAGAATTATAAGATATATATGACATATAAGAATGGACACCCTCTATGCAAGCTCATGTTGTACTTTTAACTTCAACGTGTATTATATTTATATGGTGTGAGGAATGAAATAATTCATTATCAGTGCAGTAAGAAGCATTAAGGCAGCCTTAGCCTTTGCTCTGTGTATATATCCTGGCCTAGATGAAGTTCAAGGAGCGGCCTGGAAGAGCGTGGCTGATTTTGCCAGTTTTTGCAGAGAAACCTGAGGGACAAACCTGACGATACTTTCAGGTTTTTGCTGAGCAGGCAGCAAAGGCTGGCACTGCTGGCAGAAGGAAGGCAGGTACCAAGAGTGGTATATAGTGGAAGTGGTGCTAAACTGATAAAAGCTAAGCAAAAAAAAAACTTAGAAGTGAAGACCAATACTTTTGTAGTTAATGTTTCCATACAAGGAAAATTTTAGTTTTGTACAAAGAATCCCCTTGTCAGTATTTGGCATCTGTTAAAATCTTCACTTTTTCTCTTGGTTCCCTTCCTTGTTGAAAGGAATTATGTGATTTCAGTTTATCCTCTGGTGAATAATATTTACCACATGTGACAATGTCTGCTTAGAAAAGGACTGTATCCAGGGTAACTTGTTTTAACTCCAGAGGACTGCGGTCCCTCCGAGTCAGGAAGGAGGTTATAATTGATGAGGAAAAATAAGAAAAATCATATAATATACAATAGCAGCCAGTGTTCAGCATGCCGTGTTCATACAAGGTCCAGCAAGGGCTGTCTGTATCTCCTTTACACTAATGAGTACCTTGCAGTCAATAGCGGGGAAAATAATTTTTTTTTTTTTTTTTTTTTAAGCTCAGCATCTCCTTTCATTTCATGATCTCTCTTTGATGGACGTCAGTTAATAAAATAAAAAAAAAATTTAAAAAACCCCAAAACCACCAATACCTATATGAGATACTTTTCAAGTGTCTCATTGTAATTAAAGATGATTTCTCTGGGCCACATATTATGCCTGTGTCAGGGCTGGGAGCAGCCCAGCATCATCTCTGTGTTTCCTCTCTCCATCCCACAGCCGCAACTGGTCCCTGGCACCCTCCCTCCTGGCCATTCATCATTAGTTCATAAGCTCGTTACCTAAAAACCAGCCTGACTTTCCTATTGACCTGAATACTCTGACCTGGAAATCGCTTTTATTCCCTAATCGCAGGGAAAACGTGCGACTCCGCTGTCAATTACTGCGAGTGCAACCCCTGTTTCAATGGTGGATCCTGCCAGAGCGGGGTGGAGGGGTATTACTGCCACTGCCCCTTCGGTGAGTACGCTCCTCCTCCTCTCTGCTCGATCTTCCCTTTCCCTATTAATATTTCTCAAATCGCTATTTATTTTTACCTGCATAAAACCCATGGGTGTGAGAGCTGAAGAGCAAGACCACTGTAAATAACATGAGTGCTTTTGCGTCCTACGCACTCGCAAGGTGCAAGGAAATCGTCAGGTTAAACTAGAAAAAGGGACTTTGGGATGATATTGAGTGGAGAGGGCTTGGTTTTCTTTTGAGAAATTTGCATAATTTGCCAAAATATCTGTAAAGCAAGAATTAGAGAGCACACACATTTTTCTGCAAGTGAGGAGCACAATATTAGATATTGGCACTTTTATATTTAGTAGAATTAATTAAGAGAACCTGACCGAATCAAACCAGCTTTGTTAGCCCACACCAGTACTTGCCCATTCAATTTCTTGTATGTTAATAAAGTTCTGAGTTCCAAAACCAGAGTACTATTCCGAGAATCAGAGAAGCATATGGTACTGCCAAAATTGCTTAATAATTTTTAGAATTTAATTATCCCAAATTTGGTTTGTGGAATGAACCCAATAAAGACATAAAATAACTCTCATATTTAAAGGTATCATGATATCATTGCAGCAAGATTGCTTCTCAATGCACATTAATCCAGAATTGTCATTGTTCATATAGAAAAGCATGAAAGTAAATGCAACAGATTAATCAAAAAACAGATAAACCTGAGAAATCATCTACAATGTTTTAAGGCTGCTGAAAACCCTCACACAAAAGTAGGGTTCTCAATACACATTTGTAACTACCTCTGAATATGGTTTTCTACTAACATGTGGAATAACTTCTTTATTCTGTTTTGTTTCCTTTGTTTTATGATTCCTCAGAGTTTATTCATTTCCTATATAGTCATAGTCCATTGTAAATGTAACTAATATTCATAAATAAAGTCAGTTTTTTCTCATTGTTGCTGCAGTAAAAAAAAAAATCAAGGGAAATTACGTGACAGAGATCTGAAAAGAAATATGTAGAATGCACCAAAATATTCAAATCAATAAAACATGAGAAGGCATAACGTTTTAATCACACATATGCTTATATCATAAGTATAAAAAATGAACCACCGATTGAGAAACAGTTCAGATAACAGCTGTAAAGAGAAAAATAAGCTCAAGTTGCAAATTTATTTCCATAACTGGATTAACAAAGGCCTGATAATAATTAACAACCATATTTGACGTGGCTGTCAAACTCACTTTTTTTTTTCCCCCCTAAAGAAACCATAGAGCTCAATGAAATGTACTTTGTTTTTCAATAGCTGTATCTGTAATTTGTAACTCAATTTTTAAGTTTAAATATATATACTTCAACACCCACCTGTGAATAATAGGATTCTTCTGTTCAAGTTGCATATTTTTAATCGTACTTTAGAGGTTTCTTAAAAAGCCTGTGTGTCATAGCCGTGTCTAGAGCACATCAGTGCTTTGTTTCTGAGAGAATGCTCGGCGAGGAAAAAGCTGACACCCGGTTTTACTTTTCATTTTGCAGGTGTTTTTGGGAATCATTGTGAACTGAACAGTTATGGATTTGAGGAGTTGTCGTATATGGAGTTTCCCAGTATGGATCCAAACAATAATTACATCTATATAAAGTTTGCCACTATAAAAAGCAATGCCTTAATGTTGTATAACTATGATAACCAAACCGGGGAAAGGGCGGAATTTCTGGCCCTGGAAATAGTAGAAGAGAGGCTGAGATTCTCCTACAATCTTGGCGGTGGCACATACAAGCTTACCACAACTAAGAAGGTGTCTGATGGACAATTCCACACAGTTATAGCCCGGAGGGCTGGAATGGTAAGAAATGCTAAAATGAGAATTTAAGACAAGTTCAGCCAAGTCACTTTGGCTTCCACATGAACTCAGAGGAACATAAAATTAGTAACGTTGTGTTTGCTAGCAGAACCTCCAACTTTGGAAAAAACCTCCCTCGTTTCTGTCTTGCTCCAACTGACTCAAAGACCTATAATGGTTTGTTTAGTATGATGAAGATAAAGAATAATTAAAAAAACATGTGCAATGCCCTGTACTCTAAATGTGAAAAATGAGAACCAGGAATAATTAATGAAGTAAATTACTACACATGAGGCTAATTTACTGATGCAGATTACAGGGATGATTATCAGGGAGGGCTAATTAACCACAGTAACTACAAAAAGTCTCAAAATAATTCCGCTCAACATTTGGAAAATAGAAGCAGACAAACTTAAAATTCCAGGTGTCCCTGACCTCCTTGAGCTAGTTCAGAGATTTTGCCAATCTCCTAAGACTGGAAACCTGTTTTTCCTCTGTAGCATATGTGTAAAAATTTCAAAGGTGCTACATTGAGAGCGTTTTTTGGGAGGAAGGAGGGGAGTTACTTTTCTTTTTGTCCCCCAGAAAGCGTCTGAGGGGAGGAATTCTTCCAAAAACTGGACTGGGACAACAGATTGCCATATGCCTGGTACTCTGACCCCTCTCCTGCCTTTGTTTTTTTTCCAGTAAATGTTTTCTATTCCTCTTCTCTCATTTTTTAATAATATTTCCAAAGCAGAACATAAACCAAATGCTCTCTGAGTTCAAGCCAAGCTTTTTGACTCCACAGTGTTTGAGTTAGAAATGAAACCAAATCTAGTTGCCATCCATAATCAGTAACTATTGCCCAACAGCTCCCTTCTCAGGCAGAAATGGCCAGCATACGTGGAATCCCATATTCTTCCCATGTTTGAAATTAAAGTCATGTAAGAATAATGTATGGTTGGGGCTCCACGTTTTCTTTTATGTATTTCAAGCCAGAAGTGATGTAGGGAATAAAAGAATAAACCGTTCCACCCGGCGTGGCTCCCCCTGAGTCCTTGCAGAGGTTTCCCATCACGAACTGCTGCAGAAGGCAGTGCCGCGGAGATACAGCCCTTTTATATTTTTAAGCTGCTCTGTTTGGAGCCCTGCTGAAGAGCTTCAGGTCTGGGGTGAGATGTCCATAGGCACAAATGTCCCGAGAGCAGCAGGGGGATGTATTACCTTGTGGTCTGGGGTTCTTCGTAGGACCAGGGGTGTCTCCTGACCTTCCCAAATGGTGCTTTTTTCTTCTCTCTGAGAGAGTCTTGTGCCTGAAACTGCATTTCAGTTGCATAGTGCAAGACCCGATTTCTCCATTTATTGAAGGGGGGATGGTTTAGTCTTCAGCTGGATTTGCAAATCCAATTTGTGTGTGTTTGTAGGAGTTGTATATCCAAATAAGATGAAAGATCATGGTGATGTTGAGTAATGATTTTATTTTAACATGCCTTAATATCAGATACTTAATAATTTGCATCACAGCTTCCAAATGGTAAAGCCCAAAGGTGCCCCTAAATCTTGAAAGGCACCAGGTTCCCATTTTAGCAACTAAATTAGTGTGATATTTCTATCAATAAGATGTAAATGGCTAAGTACAGGAGCACACATTAAAAATTGCAACAAAGAAATGAAATACACTTAAGAAAAAAATAGAGCAGGGAAATGTTTTACTTGTAGATATGCCAGAGGGCCAGACTATAGAAGAAGAGATAACATAAAAAGGACTATTTGCAGAAAATTTCAGTTATGAGTGCTTCAGGCTGAAAGCAAACATTTAAGAAAACCCATACCTTTGTGTGGTTTTTTTTGTTGTTTTTTTTTTTTTTTAATGTTTAAACCTTCTCAGTAATGTCAGCTGTTTACAAACACAGTCATGTGAAAAGAATTGCCTTTGTCTTAGATATTTCTGCTGCAGGAAAAATGTCTCCCAGGTGTCCAAAACTGTATAAAATAGCCCCCCTTCAGGATTCCAAATCTGTCATTTCCTACAGCACAGTGGGATTTTATCGGAAACTGGTAAAATCATTAAGTTGTCAGTCCTGAGCTATTGCAGAGTGACAGGATAGAAAGTCTCATAATGCAGCAAGGTAACCATAGAGCAATGCTTAAGTAACAAGCAGGAACATTTGACTAACATTAGAAAAGAAATTGTATGAACTCTGGTCCAAGTAAAATATATTCTCAAATATCTAGCTGTTCAGCTGGGGTTGTAGCTTGGCTTTCGCAGCGCATAGCGATGTAAGTTAGGGAGATTACACTGATTGAGCTAAGAACAAAAAACTTATTTCATTTTTTGTTGTTGATATTCAGAACAAAAATATGTATGCATGTGATGGCATACAGACCAGCCAGCTTATTATTCTTTCTATGAATTGTTGCATTTACACAGGGCGTATAATCTGCTTTGGAACTGCAGACTGATGTTTCTCGGGAGAAGCAGTTTGCTCATTACGTATGGGAAGAAATTCAAGATAAGCTTTCATTAAAAATAGCAAATCAAACAATTTAGGCATACTGTAGGGCACGATTTAGGGCGAAGAGCTATGAATTCATTTGGTCAATACAATGCGTCAGCTCATAGTATGTATTTGGAAATAGCATGGACAATCCATGGGGATTTCAACAGGACGTTGTTGGTGAACTTAGTTGTGGGCAGGGAAAAAAAGCCATTGCGGAGTAATGACATACTGATAGCTATTGCTGTTTGCTCAGCTCCTGTAGAGTAATCTAAATCACAATATAAACCAAGGCATTTTTAAAAGTGACGTTTGATTTAAATTTGCCGTAAAACTCTACCACACATCTAGTTGACACACGAGAAGCTGATATGTGTAATTTGGAGATTATGTTTATTTTTCTGAAAATTTGTTTTAAGGAATAACTAACCTTCAGGGTTTTTTTTTTTTTTTTGCAGCGCATCTGTTATTAATAAATCGCTGTGGGGAAAATTCTTTGCTAAATAAGGAATAAAATAAAAACTCCTTTTTAAATCAGCAGGAATGATTTCATGATTTCAGTGAAGGCTTTGGCTAGACTTTTAGAGATCACAAATAAAAGTGCCGTGATTCGCTTTAGTGTAAATGGCTGAGGTGGGTAATGAGGCAACCTCGTTGTCTGGGGCTTGATGGCTTGGAGGTGATAATAAAGAGGAGGACTGCTCTAAGCGCTGGTGATGCCTGGTACTTCTCTGAACATCAGCTTGGTCCCACTGTAGGTGGGATCAACATGGGGCAAACATCCCTCATGACATATCAGCCTAAGGGTTACCTTAATCAGGTCCACTTGGTTACTCTTTGAGTATTATTGAGTCGTTGGTTATTATTTTTAACCAGTAATCTTTGTGTTTCTACTCCCAGCTTTTGTAATGTGCTTTTTATCGAGTTTAAGCAGTATGTTTAATGTCATGGTCAAGCCCCTGAAGGAATGTCCTTTGTGTTTGGAGGGAGCAGCTTGCTGTTCAGATCAAGAGTAGGATACGGTACGAGCCAAAATAACTGCAGTTTCAAGGAGTAAAGCAAACAAACATGAAAGAAACCCTACCCAAATCTGAAAACTTTACATTTAACTGATTCTCTGTATGAAGCAGTCAGTGAGCTCACTCTCCGTTAGTATCCACCTCTTGGTATTCACTCTGTTGATGCAGAATGTGGTTGATCAGTGGCTCTGAAGCACCCTGCGATCCAGAGTGACATAGTAAACTACAAGTGCTCCATTCTAGCCAAGTCCTTGATAGAATATATTTAATCATAAATATTTAATGTGGTTGGGGACTGCAACGTTGTAATATTCAGCATGTGTGTGTGTGTGGCTTTTGCAGGCAGCATCACTGACGGTGGATTCCTGCTCTGAGGATCAGGAGCCAGGCTACTGCACTGTTAGCAATGTTGCTGTTTCTACTGACTGGTAAATAATTCTTCATTTTGTGGGGGGTTTTTTGGAGTAAAATGAAAAGTAAAATGAAAAAGAAATCACCCTCTGAAGCCAGAGAAATTTGGAGTAATGGTTACATGCCCTTAGCCCAGCCTCAGGCAAGGGATAGATACCTCAGCTGCACTCTTTCAGAGGCACGCAAAGGCAAGGCTCCAAAGTGTCATTTTCTCCCATCTTTGCAGAAGCAAATTACATTTTCTACTATGTTTTCTACGTTTTTCGTGTGCTGCTACTTGCTAACTCGGGCTACATTTCTGCACGGAGTTCTTCATGACAAGGAGTTCATTCAGAAATCTCCAATTCTCAACTCGGTCTCTGTCCCCAGGCTCTGGTGGCACACAAGAAATGTATGGCCATGGGTAGTCTGCACTGTGGTGTAAACGAGGATAAGACTTACTGCCTAACACTATGAGATTTCACATCATAATCTAGTAAGAGTTAACAAATCAGAATATCAGATGCTCATAATGGGTGACAACTCGTAAATCTTAGTTAGACAGTAAAACACAAATGTATTTGGTATAATCAACTGGCTCTTAAGTATACAGCACTACTCTTTGACAGTTTGAAGTTCTAGAATATTTAGTGCTACAAAGCTTTAGCAAAGCCTCCTCCACTTTTACATTTTGAATTGTATCTATCTTGCCAAAATCAGGCTCAGGCTCAAAAGGCTATTGCTCTAGTAGCACCTATATTTCATTCCAGTGTTCGGTTTTGGGCTTTGATTTGGAGTCTTGTATTTATTTATTTATTTAAACTGTACCTCTCATTTCTTATAAGGGTGTAAGAAATAACATCACCTGATTACTACTTTCTTTTAAAAAAAATATATTAAGAGTAATTACTTTGACATTGTTTTCAGTATTTCCAGATGTCATCTTTTACAGTTTTCATTTCTTAAGCATTGGCCAGTACAGAGAACAAACGTTATTTCTTGTGTTTGCCACAACTAACTCAGAAGCTTTTCTGTTGCATCTTTAGATCCTCTTTGGAGATAACAATAACTGTAATCCTAATCACTTTGGTTAATTTCTTACAATAATCACAATCATATTTCCTGTCACACGTGGTTTCCCCAATAGCAAAGGTGTTATATCTTTGTAAAATAATGAATCCATCTTCCAACTATTTAAATATCATCTACAATTTAAATGATAATTGAGTAAAAAACCTTATTCATTATGATTTCAAGCATGCTGCTCAGTCAAGTGAATAGAAATTTTGACGTGCAATAACTGAGTGTGAGTTTAGAGTCATGCCCATTATAACTGTTAGTTCAAGCGCTACTGATCTCTCTGTCTCCCCTTCTAAATGTATAATATGCATTTTGGAAGAGGAAATTTAGCCGCAGACCGTAGCTGATGGTTACAGTTCCTGTGTTATCATTGCTATCTTAACGTTCTGATACTGATAAATTATTTTTCTGACTCTTTTATAGGACTCTTGATGTACAACCAAATCGAGTTACTGTTGGCGGCATCAGGTCTGTAGAGCCCATCCTTCAAAGGAGAGGACAGGTGGAAAGCCATGATTTTGTGGGCTGTATAATGGAGTTTGCAGTCAACGGACGTCCCCTGGAGCCCAGCCAGGCATTGGCAGCTCAAGGAATCTTAGATCAGTACGTCTGCTATACATGGTATCGAATGGACCGCGTTTACAATAAAGGAAGCCATCATGAAAGTCAGACGCTATTCCATTCAGACACCTTCCGATATTTCTTGTAAAAAAGTAACTGTAGAATTTATTGTAAAGTGTGAAAAATTTAAGAAGAAAGTGAATTTGGATGAAAGGTTCACAAAAGATTACAGAGGCTTCAAAAAAGCAACATTACATTTCTATTGCCAATTATTATTAATGTTGCTTTGCAGACTGAAATAGAGTAGCCCTGTTACTGGGTTTCTTTATAAATTCCACCTGGGTTTGACTGTACTCATACAGTTCACTAAAACTCTACTCCCTCTTATTTCTTTTTAATCCACAATGTCTGTTCTATCACTTTGCCTCTCAGGTATCACTGAATTGCCCTCATATCCTCGAGTGGTCTTTCAGAAATGATGGATTCTATTGTTTTTTCCATCTCGGTGTTTGAAGTCACAGTTGTAGCAATTATGTCAGTCTTACATCCAAATTTGCTAGCTCACCCTGCCTCTTCCAACCCCTAGGTTTGTTCTGTTTGTTGTGAGAAGTCACCTCTGGAGGTCTGCAGTGTAAAAAGCACCTAAAAGAGTTTCTTCTTTCTTCCTCTGTTGTGTAACAGATAATAGGAGTTTCACTGTCTCTGAATTCCTTTCTCTTTTGTAAGCCTGTTATAACTCGACGCTGAAAATTGGGATCTGTTTAGAAACATGAGCTGTGTATGGAGAAGAGCCTCTCCATTTTTGCATTTCTCGGGGGAAGGACGCTTCCCAGCACATTTTCTCTGCTTATTTCTGTGTACGCTCTTCAGCATCTGCTTTTCTGATTTGTTTCAGATGCCCCAGACTAGAAGGCGCTTGCACGACCAGCCCCTGCCAGCACGGTGGCACCTGCGTTGACCACTGGTCGTGGCAGCAGTGTCACTGCAAAGACGGACTGACGGGAAAGCACTGTGAAAAATGTATGGAGAAGGTTTTACTGGTTTTCTCTTTAACGTACACCTAACTATGGTTTAACCAAACGCCATTAAGAGTTTCTTTTCAGGGGCGTGGGATAATGAATTTTGTAAAATAATGAAAACAAGCAGCATGCTTGCCTCTTAAATAATTTTGAAGGAGAAGTCCACAATGGACTATTGTCCTTTCATGAGCTAAAAATAGCAACAAGTTAAATATATTATGTTTTCTGGTCTGTATATCACGTTTCAGGTAACTTGCACTCATTTAAAACTGCTGCTTCGCAATAATGTGTAATCAGTAACTAAAATAAAGCGATCCCAAAGGAGGAATTTGTCTGCTATGGGGAGGTAAGAGGGTAAGGGAAAACCCTTCCCTTCACATAAACATTGTGTGCATGTGCTTATGGCTTCTCCAAACTGTAGGCCTTTTTATCAAATGACCGTCAGAATATATACAAGAAAATATGGTAAATGTAAATAAAAGCAAACCATTTACACTCTGGGTTTATTAACTCGCATATGGATAGCTGTGTAAATCAATATGGGATTGTCTAGGAGAGCAAAGTGATTTATTTCCATGTAGTTGTAGTATAATGACTGGGCTTTGTTTTCGTACATGTCCCATTATTGTTTAGCTGATTTATATGCTTTTATTGCGCCGGATTACAAAAGAATTTAGCCATAATTTTAACAGCATTTGGTAGTCAATGCTCTGCCATTTTTTTAATTCTTTTTTTTATGCCATAACAAATAGAAAGTCATTATCTCTGCCCTGAAGAGCTTAGAGTTCAATATATCATGAAACCCTGCTTGCAGTAATGGAAACAGTAACATCCCTGGGAAGGAATTGCGGTTCTGAGAGCCAAACTTTTTTCTCTACTCCCTCACTTGTTCCCTAGCGAGTTTTAATTTACTATTGACTGATAGCAGCAGTAAATTATTAGCACACTCCCACTCTCAAACACACATTCTGGTGGAAGCCAAAGAATAGAGGGGCTGAAATTGCCGTTCGCTCCTGCTCTCCCCCCTGACCTGCTCTGAACTTGATCTCTGCTCTGAAAGAAAATGGTCATTATTAGGCAGATGACGGCTATAGCCGTAACGAGCTGCGTACTCAGTACTTCCCGGTCCTTGTCCCAGATATTACTGCCGACACTGCCTTATCGCTGGAAGGCAAAGGACGACTTGACTACCACATGAGCCCAAACAAGAAGCGAGAATACATGATGAGACACGGCACGCGAGGCGCTGGCCGGGGACCCCCAAACGTGGACCGCTTGGAAGTGAAGTTCAGGACGAGAAGCGAGAACGGCGTTTTAGTTCATGTCCAGGAAAGCAGCAACTTCACTACCGTGAAGGTAAGGTTGCAAGTAATGCTGAGTTTGATTTGATTGGACTGCCTCACGCATGGTGATCAAAATCACATTTTTCCATTACTCTTGCTGTTTCCTTTATAAAATATTAGGTCTTTAACTGAGGCTAGGCACTGCTCCAGTATCGTTCATCTTCTCAGCAATTCCCTTGCTGTTTGCCAAGGTGTCAGAAGATCTTGATGGTTTTGTATCTAATCAGTTTTGTCTAGACTCCAAATAGTGACTGTTTTAAGGCCACAGGAACAGCACTTATTGCCATATTTGTTATCATCATTAAGTTATACTCTACAGAACAAATCTTTTCATTATTGGCCTTTTATCTTCTGATTTTTCAGGCCTCGAACTCAGACCCTCCTTAAGCTAGCAAACAATTGCCAAGAAGTTTGCATTAATTCCTACTAGCGCGGCTCATGCTTATCAAACTAGGAGGTGAGGGATAACTTGAATTCATGAGGTTGCCCATAGACTAATAACAATATAAAATTATTTTGAGATACATAGCTGAATTAATACTTCAAATGCCACACAGTTTTGGGGTTTTTTTCCCAAAGAGTTTATTGCTGCAGAAGTTACCTTTCTCAAGAGAAGGCGATGGTTCAGTTCCTGGCTATGACTCAGTCCATTTACTCATAACTCTAAATGAGTACAGCAGTGATGTTGGCAAGCCCCTTTATTGGGTTGGTGTAAGCTCCAAGTTTCCTTGACTGCTGTAAGGCTTTCCAAGTTTTTTCTCTGACTTTTAAAGAAACTAATATAGAAATTCACACTTTCTAAGCTTCAGCCCCATGGATATTCTCCACCTGCCTGGTCAGAGGTACAGAGCTTTCCTGACATACCGGCTGCGTTTGAGAAGCAAGTCTGCATTACTTCCCTGGTGTACGCTTTTACCACATCATTTGATAGGAAGTTTCTGCCTTGGTCATATTAGCAGATACGATCTCATTATTTTGAGTTCTGGAGAGAAAAAAATAAATACTACCTTTTTCTTCCTAGTAGAATTTGCTAGGTCAGCTCTACAAGCATTATTAAAAAAAAAAGAAAAAGGGACTTGTCTTTCTTGGCTGAAAGCACTAGTGGTGTGTTTATGCAAACACATTTATTATTGTTAATATTGGTGAAGTTATACAAGCAAGCAGAGGGTGTCAAGTCCCAGACCCAGCTGTGCAAGGGCAAAGAGCGGAGGTTTGCCCAGTAACAGATGCGGCAGTTTGAGGAAGGAGAGGTAACATCGCTGTACCGATTATTGCCAAAAAGTTCCCAGATGATGCTAGTTAATAAAACTGTAGTAATTTAATTGTAGTTAGTACAGTGTGGCTTCTGCGCCACCACTCATGCCCGGAGGAGGTATCACGACTTCCCTCGGCGGTGGCCCAAGATGCCAGTGAAGCCAACCCACGCCTAGGTCTCCCTGACTTCTCAGTCCACTCCGGGTGCAGAAGATGAGCTTTAGGGACTTCTGTTTACACCTCTCTTGTCAGTCTTCAAAACAGACAATTTTATAACTTGATTTTTTGGCCTTTTAATATGCTTGTTACCCAGACCGTAAGCATTCAGAGAAAACCTGCTGTGTGTTTTTTAATATGAAACCGTGCTAGGGAAAAGCTACAAGTCCTGTGGCTACTTCCATGCCTCCACATTCCTCTTCTTGTAGTTAACTGCTTTTGGTGTAGATGGAATTGGGGTAAAATTAGAGAAATGGTAATAAATCAGACCCACTGAGATTGCAAGCAGCTGATTCACTAAATGAGGGATGTGAACCCCCCCAAAAAAACCCGAGAGGTCTTCATGATATAAAGGGATCCTTAATCCAGGAAAGATATAAAAACTAGCAGATTAAATTAAACAACGGTCAAATTCAGATGGAAAAGGCCCCCCAAAACCACACAAAATGAAGAGAGTAGGGGTTTCCTCATTAGTAAAGCTCTTTGTCACAGCTTATTTTCCTACAAATAATACACGTTGCAACTAATTCAGTTAGAAGTAATGGGATAAATACAGCAGGTTAAAGGTGAAATTGCCTGCCTTGTTTTAGCTGAAAATCTCATTGGAAATCAGATTAAATTAGCATAACTGCAGCTCTAAGATCTATGAATTGTATGGGTGGAGAATGTGGATTACATGTTACCTGTATGAGCTAATGTAAGCATATGTCAGGGTGGTGAGACACTGGAACAGGTTGCCCAGAGAAGCTGTGGATGCCCCATCATTGGAAGTGTTCAAAGTCAAGTTGGATGGGGCTTGGAGCAACCAGATCTAGTGAAAGACGTCCCTGCCTGTGGCGGGGGGGTGGACTAGGTATCTTTAAAGGTCCCTTCCCACCCAAACCGTTCTGTGATTCTGTGTACATACTGATTTGCGGGCATAAATCAGAACATAACTCATTTAAAGGATATCTCATCCAATGGGCCATAAATCTGTAAAGGCTAGCACTCAGATTTAAGACAAATAAGAAGCAATTTGTTCAGTAAAGGAGACTCAGAATATTAGTAAAGTTCAATCAACCTTGTAGTTAGGGATATATTTGCTTTAGTGGTTCGTTCTTTTCATTATATTCTACTTGTCAGTTCCTCTGCCATTTAAATAAAACCCAGAAATGGGTGTTACTCAATATTGTCAGCATCAGCATTTGTTTCAAATTTAGAAATATGTCGTGCTCCAAAGAACCGAGACGAACATTCCTTATTTTTTTCCTGGTTGAAGAAGTCATGGACCAGTCTTGTCTCTGGAAATTTTATTTTCCAAATGCCACTAGTATATTATTTATGAGTCTGTGAGCATTAGTCACATGCAATTTTAAAGAAACAGAAATAGAGCTAGAGAGTCATAAATCAGTATGGAAAATATCAGTTGCTGACAGGTAAATAATTCTACAATTCTTCTTTAATGTGGAATTAGAAGTTATGATTCTGTGCTTAGTCTTCCCATAAGCTTAGAGGTATGGTATATTTCTTTTCGCTTACATAAAGACCAAAATACAAGCCAGTATTTTCATGTAGTGTAAAAGACAAAATAAGACTAACAAACCAGTTACAGACATAAATATATGTATATATTCTGCCCAGTTAAGTTTTTTATAAATACTTTTGATTGTGGCAAATGTTTAATAGGTTATAATAGTCTATGTGACTGCATTTCCAAATGTGGGATTTTCTTTGTGCTGTGTGATAGCTTAGATGTTTGCCAGTAACAAAAGCATCCTATCTCTGAGGGGAAGCTTTGTCAAAGAGTCCCTCAAACAATACATTTTCAAATAGTCCAAATTATTGCATTTATAAATGAAGTGCATGCACATATTAACCATTGTATTTCTTGATCCAAGTGGAATACGTGCTAGATGCATTTAGTTCAGGCTGCTGCCAAGACATGAGCATGGTCTTACAGCCGTGTTAAAGCTGCTCTGTATGAACAAAGTCCTCAGCTTGCATCACTGAAGAAGTAAATCCAGAGCATTTAACAGTTTCTGGAAAGGAGAGCAGCATTCTTGCAGCCGGTGTGTCACCTCACAGTTCTTCCCAGGTGAACATTATTTTTCCTGGAGCAAAGCACGCGAGGCTTAGAGGGCTTTCAACAAACCTGGGGCTTTGACCTCTCCTGGTCTATGCGTGTGCACGTTCTGCACACTCGCGTTGCAGATCACGGACTGACCGAGCTGCAGCCAGGAACACAGGAGGGAAAACAGTCGTCTTATTTAACATGTATGAGCAAACGTGCAGAGCATGGAAGGAAGCTTGCAACAAGTTGCAGAGCCACCCTATAGGAGCTGTACACAAGTCTGTATGCCCGTAGGAGGTCAACCGATGTACCCAACTGCTGTGCAATTTTTTGAGAAGCTGGCAGGTTTGGATGTTGGGGTTTTTTGAAACTCTATCTTAAATGCAGAATCTGCGCTGATCTTATTTTGGGATCATTTAATATTGAGCTAATCAGAGGATTGAAATCCTGCATCTCATGATTCAGTAGAATTGTGAGGCGTCATTCCTAGAGGAAAAGCCCAAAAATTTTTCATGGAATTTAACAGTACCTTTTTGCTCTAGGTGCTCACAAGTTTAAAAGCCGTTCGCTCAAGTAAGCACCATTTGAAAATTCACAGAAAATTATACACTTTGTAACTCTTCAGAAAGGTTTCTAAAACACAACTATTTTTCTGCAAAATGCAAATTAGCAGCAACACCAGATAGGAAATAGGCATCTTGTTTAAGTCCTGCCATGCTGTATATATTTCTACTGTGTCATAAGGAAAACTAGATGAAAGTTTTTTGGGCAAGGACACTATCTGCTTACTCTGCAAAGCATTTTCCACACTTGCATTGAAGAACGAGGAAGAATTATTCTTGTATTGGTTAAAATGTTTTGTCATGTGGATGCCCTATTGCTGGCCTTTCAATAGGTTTTTTTCTTACGAGATTAGCCAGGGAATGAGTGGATGGCAGCTTGTAAGTTTTTTACAGATGCAATGATGTATTTAATTGCGGACAAATTTTTAGTACTAAATAATTAATACATTTTTAGTACAAAACAATTATTGGGGGAAAAATACACCCAGGCTTCCTATTATAACCGAAGCCATGTGTTACTGTAGCTGTACTGAATAGGCATTTCATTGGTTATGTGTGTAGAGGAGTGGTTATGTTTGTATCATTTTAAAATTATGCATTTTACTGTTTTCTGATCAGATAAAAGGTGGGAAAGTGCATTACGTATCCGATGCTGGAATTGCTGGGAAAGTGGAAAGAAATATCCCAGAAGTGTACGCTGCGGATGGTCAGTGGCATTCGGTACTCATTCAGAAGAACGGGTCTGCTACCATCCTGTCCGTCGACAAGACTCACAGCCGAGACATTCTTCATGCCACACAAGACTTTGGTGGACTAAACGTTCTTACAATTTCTTTGGGAGGAATCCCATCAAGCCAACCATTCAAGAGCACAGTTGCAGGTAATTTTTTTTTTTTTTTTAATATAGTGCACATAAGCAGATTTGAGCAGACAAAGGGCTTCTATTTGCTTAAAGGTTGCAGAATGTACAGTAATTCTTTATTAGTAACTAATATACTTCCATACTTTGCCAGGAAAACTGCAAATTGAATGAATAAGGGTTGCAGGCTCTGTTCCTTCAATACACGTTGCAGCCTTGTTGTTTCCAAAGCAGGCACTCCATCTGCAGGGCTTTTTGGAAGCAGGGGGTGGGTTTGCTTGCTTGTCTGTAAATCAGTTGCTATAATTTTGTTATGCTAATGGAGAAGAAAGGATCTATTCTTCACCTGGGTCAGAATCTGGAAAATCAAGGCAAATCTTTTACTTGGGCAAAAATGCTAAATGAGAACTTTGTCTCTGTAGGGGTTTGGTAAGTACTGCAGGATTTAGCCTGGTTTTGGTATGATTAAAATATTTTCTGAAACGCCAACTTCCTCCTGCTTTATCCTGCTGTCAAATGAAGAATAGGATTTATTTCTGAGCAACAGAAACCAAGGACAATAAGGAACCACCCTCTGGCCGAAATCTAGCTGTTAAGAAGTAGATCAATCTCCCTTAAGAGTTAAAGCAACTGTCTTAGACCCTGGCAGAAGAAGTAGATAACATATATTTGATATCATTCCCCCAGTGATAAGTAAAGATGGAAGCGATTTTTAGCTACAAACTGTGAGATACTCCAGACAATGCAGGCGTAGGTTTCACAGAGTTTTTTGTATTGAAAAATCTTCCTGACTTCAAGAATTGTGAGCACATAAAGGATCTTTGAGCGGAGCAAATTCACACTTCACATTTGCGTATTGTGAATTTGTATGAAGTGCAGTATGAAATCATATGAATGCTATGCTTACCGTTACCATTTTTACATGTATGTTTTATGAGCAGCGTATGCATGGCAAAGTCAGAGGCTTTTAGGAAAGCTGGAATAAAGAAAATTGAGGACGCTAACATCTCGCCACTGCCTGATGCTGTGGCAAACAAATTAGGAATGTCTGGCTTCCATTAGGAATACACAATCCAAAATCTCTTATTCATATGATTTTATTTTATTTTAATATTGGATTACATTGTGTACGACATACCAAGGATTTACAAGGGGGAGGTATAAAACTCTGCATGAACTCAGAGAGTCAAAAATATCTGCAGTACTGTTAAAGGCAGACAAAACCATATGCGGGTGACAATTCCAGGGCTGTGAAGATGGTATATCCAATAACATTTTCAAACTCGGGTAGACCTGACAAAATCCCGATCGCTGTTTATCACACCACTGCTGCAGGGGACCACCAAGCGTGCCACAAGGTAATCGTCCAGTTTGCTTGGGCTCCCACCTGAACCCAAGTCCTCAATTTCCTCTTTATTTGGGAATGTAAAAACAGGAGAAAATGAAAATATAAGTAACGCGGAAAAAAAATACATCTCTTTCAGAATGGAAAGAATACAGAAATAGCAGGCTTGCAAAACTTAGAAGGCTCTTTCATGTCCCTTTACACCACATGACTTGCATCTCTCAGTGAAATGTAGCTGATGTTGATACCCGCTCGTATTTAATTTCTGACATCAGAGGGTGCTCAAATTTTAAAACAACATACTTTGAAGATTATAAATCTCTAATATCACCTCATACAACTTGAGTACATTTGCTGTTTCATGAGAGAGTAAATATTCATGACATTTATCCCTGTGCTACCCATTTTTACAGAGATTTCCACAATTGCTCACAAAGTTACCATCCACAGTGGCTGTTCTTCCATTCCAGTGATACGTTTGCAGAAATGAACCTTTCTCTGAACAGAAAGAGCACGGAAAATTTGCTCCTGTTTATTCTTTCACCCAAGTGCGATGCCTCAGAACTGAGTCGTGGCACTTTCCTTCTCCTTGTTGATTATTTTTATTGATGATAGCTGATTAAATTTGGTCTTGAATAATATCCTCCTGTAAACCTGGCACCGTGCATGGCATCCCAAGGACAATCCATCAGAAGTTAAGGAGAAATAAACATGTTTCTTACAGCAACCGCGAGAGCATAGCTTACAAACCCATCTCTGCGTACCGTTTTGTCACAGCCCCGAGGAGAGGTCAGCAATAAGGTTGCACTATCCTAAAACCCTTGCAAAAAGGATTAAGTCTTGGGAAGACAGAGGATTATTAGGCTGGCAAAAGGCTGGATTTTCCTGCCACCTCACGTACAACCGTGCACAAAGGGCGGGGATAATCGGTGTCACCACTGACAGAGTGGAGCTACAACCAAGCTATGGGGAGTTTGGGAAAAGGCCATTCAGGATTCAGAGACTTAAAAGTATTGCCATGATTTTAGGAGACAGTAAGGCAGGAGGCTTAGCTGAAGCACGATAGGCAACTTCAGCCCTTGCAGGTAATTGCTGGAAAGCACACAAGCAAAGGGGAATGGAAGCAAATGTTTTCTGGTAGCGCAGCCACGCCAGCGGCGCACTGGTTTCTCTGTGGATGAGAAGAAGTTTTAAAAATATGGGAAAATAAGGAAACAAGACCATTTAAGTATATTGAATGAAGTCATTAGAAGGAATATTTATTCAAATTCATTTTAAAGACATTAAATACTATTAGAATAGATGTTTCCCTATGGTAACCATTTGAATTCTTGGTTTATTTACTGAACAATGGAGCCTTTCATTTCACTTCAGTGCAATGGGTCTATAAATTGAAAATTGAGTCACTTTAACAATATATTTTTAGAAAATATAATGTTTCTGCAAAATCCAACCAGTTGCTCGTTGCTTAGTACTTTTGCTTCAAGGGGAAGCTACCTTATAATAAAGATCTGAGAATATAACCTTCAGACTTCCTTCGATGAGTCTATCTGTAAGAGAAGCATGGTACAATGACAAAAGTATCCACTTGTGTTGCAAACCTCAGCTCTAATCTGCTCGGTGAGCAGCAGACTTGAGTCTATGTGTGAGCAACCTGTTTTTACTCAAAATGCATTTTTTCATTTCATTTTATGTTATGTTTTTTCCTTGATTTGAACTTTATTCCCAGTCTCCAAGCTTGAGGTAGATACTTCCTAACCAGACAGTAGTTCCTTCTCCTGTGCAGCCTATGGAATTCTTAAAAGCCAGATCAACATTTCAAATAATATTTAGGGTTCTGCTTAAAATTGCCTGTTTTTTTTCAGATATAATGAAAGCAATGGGAGTGCAAAATGTCTTACAGGCCTTCTAGAAAACATGAGATGTTAATCTCAGCATCTTAATTGTGGGGTTTGATACTTTTTATTTCCTCACCTAAGAATATTTTCGTTGCTTTGAAATCTTAGCGTTGAAGTTAAAAACCATGGTCTGTTTCTGAATTCTTATTTGGCAAACTTCAAAGAACCAAGATATCTTGGTATCATTTATGTAAGTGCCATGCATATATCTTCAGAGAAATTACTTAATTGCTTTCTTATCTTTAATTTCCATTTCAGTGCGCAGCTTAGATGTGAAAATCAGTAGTTTTAAAAGGTGCATGTATAGAGGTTATGTCAGAAGCTCCAGGCATGACCAGCCTTTACTTAATCTTGTTCTGCTTAAAAGTAGATTTCAGTTCCTATCTAATATGAACCCCCCCAAATTATCAAAAGTTTATGAACCACATAGTCATTACAATGTAAGAGGAAATATTTAACAGAAGCAACAACAGCTGAGCCTAAATGATTTGGCGCAGATTGCTGGATACTGAAACATCTGTGAACGGGCCATCCTTCTAGCGAAATAAATGGTTACTTAAATATTACACCGTTATGGTTAATATCGCAGTTATTTGTACATTCATCACAACGCAAGGTAAAAATGTGGGGGAAGCAATCGTAAGCTCAGTACACGTAAGATTCACTCGTGAAAATATGAGGCTTCATGTGTGTAACTAACAGTGTGATTTACCCTGCACGCTGCTTAAAACCACATCACGAAATGAGGCCGTCGCCTCCATCGTAGCATTGGGGTTTCCATTTTGTTGCTTCTGTGTCTGTGTTTCCCCTTTCATTTCAGGGGGCAAGAGGCACACCGCAGATCCCGTCATCTGCTGATCACAAGGTTTCCCCGTTAGCGTGATATTGATGCTCTGAGTGTCTTTGGCCTCTGCTGACAAAAGTCTGCTACAAAGTCTTCGGGTCCTGATGTGACTGTTGCTTTTCCCTCTAGGCTTTGATGGCTGCATTTCCTACATCAAGTACGGTGGGGAGAGCCTTCCCTTCGCCGGCAAGCACAACCTCGCCGCTCTCTCCAAAACGGACCCCTCAGTGAAGATCGGCTGCCGCGGCCCCGACGTCTGCGCCAGCGGTCCTTGCTGGGGCGAGCTGATGTGCGTCAACCAGTGGTACGCCTACCGCTGCGTCCCGCCGGGCGCCTGCGCCTCCAGCCCCTGCCAAAACGGGGGCAGCTGCGAGCCCGGGGCGCAGGCCGGCTTCACCTGCAGCTGCCCCGAGGCGTTCGCGGGACGGACATGCGAGGCAGTGGTGGCCTGCCTGGGGGTCTCCTGCGCCCCGGGCCACGAGTGTCGAGCGGGGATCAACGGCGGCCACATCTGCCTCCCGTCCCCGCACCCCGCCGAGCTGTCCCTGCCCCTCTGGGCTGTGCCGGCCATCGTGGGCAGCTGCGCCACGGTCCTGGCGCTGCTGGTCCTCAGCCTCATCCTCTGCAACCAGTGCCGAGGAAAGAAGTCGAAAGCTCCGAAAGAGGAGAAGAAAACGAAGGAGAAGAAGAAAAAAGGGAGCGAGAACGTGGCGTTTGATGACCCCGACAACATCCCGCCCTACGGTGATGACATGACCGTCAGGAAGCAGCCCGAAGGGAACCCAAAACCCGATATCATTGAAAGAGAAAACCCGTATCTCATCTACGATGAAACCGACATCCCGCACGCCGCGGAGACAATCCCCAGCGCCCCGCTGGCTTCCCCTGAGCCCGAGATCGAGCACTACGACATCGACAACGCCAGCAGCATCGCCCCCTCGGACGCCGACATCATCCAGCACTACAAGCAGTTTCGGAGCCACACGCCCAAGTTCTCCATCCAGAGGCACAGCCCGCTGGGCTTCGCGCGGCAGTCCCCCATGCCCCTGGGAGCCAGCAGCTTGACCTACCAGCCCGCCTACGGGCAGGGCTTGAGGACGACATCTTTAAGCCACTCGGCATGCCCTACTCCCAACCCCCTGTCTCGGCACAGCCCCGCACCCTTCTCCAAATCGTCGACTTTCTACCGGCACAGTCCGGCGAGGGAGCTGCACCTCGCCATAAGGGAAGGGAGCCCACTGGAGATGCACAACGATGTCTGCCAGCCCGGCATTTTTAATTACGCCACTCGGCTGGGGAGGAGAAGTAAGAGTCCACAGACCATGGCAAGCCATGGTTCCCGACCGGGAAGCCGCCTGAAGCAGCCCATCGGGCAGATCCCTCTGGAGACTGCTCCTCCGGTGGGGCTGTCCATCGAAGAGGTGGAGAGACTGAACACCCCTCGCCCCAGAAACCCCAGCATCTGCAGCGCAGACCACGGCCGGTCCTCTTCTGAGGAGGACTGCAGAAGGCCTCTGTCCCGGACGAGGAACCCGGCCGATGGTATCCCCGCGCCCGAGTCCTCCTCCGACAGCGACTCCCACGAGTCCTTCACCTGCTCGGAGATGGAGTACGACAGGGATAAGCCCATAACGTACACCTCCAGGATGCCCAAGTTGTCCCAGGTCAATGAGTCCGATGCGGATGACGAGGACAACTACGGTGCCAGGCTGAAGCCCCGGCGGTACCCTGGCCGCCGAGGCGAGGGGGGGCCGGTGGGGGCACAGGCGACCGCCGCCAGCGCCGGGGAGAGCTCCCTGCCCGTGAAGCTGGGGCAGCAAGCGGGAAGCTTCAACTGGGACAACCTCTTGAACTGGGGCCCGGGCTTTGGGCATTATGTGGATGTTTTCAAAGATTTGGCATCACTTCCTGAAAAAACAGCAGCAGCAGCAGCGAGTGAAGACAGCAAAGGTGGTACAACGAAGCCTGTTTCCAAGGAGGGGGAAGCAGAACAGTATGTATAGGCTTTATCTCCTGGAATTGCCGCAGTGCAAAGCCACGGGGACCAGTCAAACCATTATATGGTTGTAGAAAAGCGAAGGTCAGCATTTGAACCCCAGGCCAGTTTGGTTGGAGGAGACTTTAAAAATAATAACCATTATGCTGCTGAAAGAGACTTAAAACATTTTTAATTTAATTATGCTTGGATGAATTTATTTCTCCTGCATGCATTGTATTTGAAAACAAGATATTTGGCATGCAGCCTTTGAAAAGGGTTTCCTATTTACCATTGTTTGGTTTGTGATTCTTAAATTAATAATGCTTTGTTCTGAAAATGAACTAATTTTTTTTTTTTAATTGTGAAGGATGTGCATATTGTCTCCAGCTACTAACATGTTTTACGATGCGAGAGTATTGAGGATTTAATTTTCCTTAAGAAGTGCATGGAAGAAGGATGGTGAATGAAGGAATTACAGTAGTAAGGTGTCTCAGAAACCATAGTTACCATATCCTGCAGTTGCTTACATGATGGATGTGATGAAATCAGCTTGAATCATTGCTGGCAACAGTGCTATAAGTCTTATTCCATACCAGAGGTGCTAGAAGCAGCTCAAGCCAGTCAGCACTTTAGGAGCTTTTTTTCCTTTTCAGCTTGTTTATTTGTTTGTTTGGGTTCCCCCCCCCCCCCTTTTTTTTTTTTAATCATTTGGTTTGGTTTGGTTTTTTGACAAAGTTGTGTGAGAGCTTCTGAATCTCTATGAAATTTTTTTGGATGCTTAACCCTGGTCCCTGCCCACCCCTCCCAGTGCTTCCAGTGGGAGGGGAGCGATTGGCATTTGTCCGCCCAGCCCAGGCAGGTAGCCTGGCTCGCAGCAGCGGCACGATCAACGGGAGCGAGGGAGAAACCCCTCCATTTCCACATCTCTTGGCCTCTCGTCTCGGCTATGCTGCTGCTGCAGCCTGTGCTTCTCCCCAGATTTCATCTTCCCATCTGTACTACGGAGAGGTAGGAATAACACTTACTCGCCTACCTCACAGAGGTGTT
The DNA here is from genome assembly GCA_013400755.1 of Pelecanoides urinatrix. NCBI lineage: Eukaryota > Metazoa > Chordata > Aves > Procellariiformes > Procellariidae > Pelecanoides > Pelecanoides urinatrix. The sequence goes on along the minus strand of VZTQ01013195.1, from coordinate 563,374 downwards.
GTGAGGACTAATTAGTTAACTCGTCTGAAGTGCTTAGACATTATAAAGCACTATAATAAGTACTATCATAATTATTATTAAAGCACTGCCTAGCCTTTGTGACCTTGGAGTGGCATTTTCTGCATTATATGATTTTCTATGATGGAAACTTTGAAGAATTATTTATTGTATAGAAAATTACTGCACTCTAGCATTTTGGAGCGGATATGAGGGAAAACTACTTGTAGATTCATTAATGTAGCTTACTGTTTGTCCCAAATCCCCTAAGGTTTAGGTAAAGTGGAACCTCACAAAGTCCTTACATCTTCATGCAGATCTGATGAACCTATCGTACTGTGTAAAAACTTCAGATTTTTTTTTTTTACCTAAGCTGTGTTTTTATATCAATATTTTCCTATGCTGAATAGTTTTCTTACTTTCAGGGAAGGTAAGAAAAATACTTTTTTTACATTTGTTACTTATGTAACATCCATATTTTTCACATTTTGATAAAATTGTAACATACTGTATGCTTTCTACCTGTAAATGCCAATAATAGAATTAAAATATTTATTTAAAATCTTTAGTGTGTATTATTGGAAACCTTTCATCTTTTCTCTCTCTCTAATTTCCAATCCTTGATCTTCACTTTTACTAGCTTTCTATTCAGAAAATGGGCTTTCAGAAGCAAGGTGATGATGTCAAATTATGCATTCGAAGTTCATTCACAGCGAAGGCAGCACTACCATCACTGTGGAAATTAAATTAATCTCTCTGCAGAAGGGCAGCACAAGCCCAGTGCACTTCCTGAAGTCCCAAGTGGGACTTCACCGAGTCCAGTGTGGTTGTCCCTTACAAAGGGATGGGTTTCACCGAGGGGGAGAGAAGCATTCGGCATAATCCCTCTTGTCTTTCATGGGTGACCTTGATGTGATCGAAAAAGAGCAGGCTTCACCTATCTCAGGAAGATGGAGAAGAGATGGTATTGTGACCTTCTTGAGCCTAAGATAATGTCAAAAAGTACCAAATCTGCTTTCAGATTTCTAGTAACATAATCAATCTGTATTTTAGTCCATAGGGGTTTATTAGTAGCAACTGGTTTTACATTTGTTAACCAAGACTTCCACCTCCGCTCAAAGCTGAAGCTTGCCAGTACATAGATAGTTAGGAGTGTGAGAACAAGAACTTTTTTAATAAAGCAGCAGTTGAACAATAAATAACTGCATTCTTGTATATTTATAAGAGAGTAAATCAAACTTAGACAACTTGTTGGAGAATGCAAAGAGTGAAAAAGTTAAGACTGCAGGCAAGAGGTGAGTTCTGAGGTTACCCTTTGAATTAGTGGTATTTTGTTTAAAGAACTTAAAAAAAGAGTAACAATTTTAGGGTTTTTTTAATCTGTTACTCATTTGTTTTAGAGTTTTTGGGTCAGCTTGTCTCAGAACCGGTAATGAGGAACCGACTCTTTTTTGGCTAAAAATGCTGCCAACTTCATCTTGCTCCACAATAGTGAAAAGATAGTGGGCCAAAGCAGCCCACATTTGTATGTAAGTAGTGTCATCTGAAATAACAGGAGATCCACAAATGATTTCGGAGTTTGAGAAGCTGCTGTAATAAAACATCTGTTAAAAAGCTGTATGTTTAGTTTGAATATTATCCTTTAACACAAACTGTACCACATCCAAGCAGTGATTTTAATAACACATGAAAACTTTAACAAATGAAACCTTTTAAATGTAACACCAAACATATTGAGAACTGCATTATGCCAGTTAAGCGTTCTAAGATTATCAAAAAGTTTTGTTAAAGGAAAATAATATGCAATGTGGACTTAGACAAAATTTATGTCATAACGTTAATGCAGTTTACAGTTTATGGAGTTGTAGTGCATTCCTCTAAATTTTGACACTTTTTATGATAGACAAAAGTATATTTTACCGATGTCCTTGTTTCCCTGTTTCTGAAAAGCAGAGAGATGTTTTTGACACTTAAACATATGACCCATTTCTGCCTTTTTTTTTAATTCTTTCATGATGAGGATCAGAAAAGGGCTCCAAGTGAATCACGTGAAACAATCATCCAAAGTTATTAGAGTCATGAGGAGTGAGCTGCATAATTCCCCTGGTTCATCATCGGAACTGTACGGTCCTGTTTCAAGATCTGGGACATATTATAAGTCACAATTATGTGGAAAGGGAAACAGTCTGCACTGCTCACTTCAGTGCACAGGAGCCTCCAAACACATCTTGTGTCAGCAATTTGACTTTGTGACCTATCTTTCTGCTAGTAGCTTGCAGAGAGACACTCCGGTTTCTTTCCCGTGAGATGAGGGAGGGAACTGTGCCACTGTCCACCTTCTTCTAGACCTTCCAATATTTTTCATCAAAGTTATATAATTAAAAACCCACAAAATTAATAGAAAGACACACTACATTGAAAAGTAATGTAAAGTCCCACATTCTGGTGAAAACATCCCCTATTGACAAGCGGACTATGAATCCATGCTGCAGACCACAACCTGTGTCAAAGACTATCAGTTAGCAGTGCAAAATCCAGCTGGAGCCGCGTTGCTCCAGTCTGGAAATGAGAAGGCTTGGGGTGGGAAGGGAGTGTGGGATCTCGCTGATGCCTTCAAAAACAGAAGATGCAGCCAGACACTCCTCAGAGGTGTACAGCAAAAGGACTAGAGCCACCAGTGGTCATAAGGTAAATTCCCATTGGATAGGATGGAAACTATTCCGGCAATGGGAGCAGTTAGGTGCTGGAAGAGATTGCCCAGTGGTGGTGTGGCATCCCTGTCCCTGGAAATATTCAAAACATGCTTGGACAACATACCATTGAACCTCATCTAACTCCATAGCTGACCTTGCTTGGAGCGGGGTGTTGGACCACCGGACCTCCAGCAGTCTCTCCCAAGCTGAACCATCCTGCGATTCCAGGTGTGTCCAGCACCCTCCATTTCCCCTTCCTGTTGTGAGAAGCGGGTGAGACTTGCTGGCCTGGGGCACCACTCCTCTAGCACCAATGATACATCTGAAGATCTTTCCATCAGAGTCACAGGTGAGGAGTGCAAAGAGCACCTTGAGCTGATATCAGCAAATTCATCTAGCTTCACTACAGCAATTTACTGTATTTCATTTAGGTCTTCTGTGTAACGTTGATCGTATTAATTTTTACCGGCCAACTCCTACAGGTGATAATCCGAAGAGCCCCTGAGATGATGTATTGTGTGCTTTTACAGATCACCTCCTATGCCACTTTGAGAGTACTGTCTTTTTTATTGTATTGTAGGTTATATTTCTAAAGCATAAAATTCAAATTATAATATTATCCTTCAGTGTAAGTATTTAATTTTAAAATGTTGCCATGTAAAAGGGCACTTGCTTAACTGAAATCCATAAGATTGCTAATTAATGTTTTCTATTGTGGATCTTCTTTTGAAATTTGGGAAGTAGAATGAGGAGAAAAAAAAAGATTAAGAAAAAAGATTGCTATTTTTTGAAGACTGAGGGAAGAAGAAAGTGAAAAGATTGATCTCTCTGCTTTCTAATGCTAGTGTTTTACCGTTCACCCTTTTATCCTTTTCTGTCTCCATCTACGTATTCGTTCAACAATCTTTCCTCTGCTTTGTGAAGTCAGTGCTCTGTTCATCCCAATGTGCTCACTGTGGTTTTCCATAAATAACGCTTAATGAGGATGACTGACAGCACGTGTTCAGGTGTCAGTAAGCATTACACCCTGTCATTTTTGAAAATTTGGATATTTGCTGTCAATTGGCCTTTCCTCTATTTTGTATGAACCTCACCTTTCATTCAGCCAAGCCTTACAAGAGGTTTTTCCAACAAACAAATCCAGTTGGATTCTTAGCCATTTTTACAGCCTTTTCTTTTTTCCAGTGACTTCCAGGTTTCATCATCCTTCTGTACTGAGAAGATCAGCAGCAGATAGAGTGTTTCTAAGTTGGATTTTGTGTTCAAAAGTACCTTTATCTCTGGCCTTCACAAAGTAAATTCTCAACAGATTCACTCTTCAATTTTATGGCCACGTGTATTCAATTTAGGAGCATGTACAAAAAAATAAATAAAAAATATCATTGTAATAGTAGCAGGCAAATTTCTCAACAACTTTTAAACGTAAGGGGAAGAGTCGAGAAAAGCAGTGCCAGAAAGTTTGGCAACCTGCTAAAACAAAACCGCAGGGCGTTTCAGTTGATTGCATTCTCCATTGGGAAGAAAATACTGAGAAGCGCGTCTACCACTAATGATGAAAATGGTTTGACGTTTAACCAGCTAACGATGAGATGCCCTCGGTAGAGACTGCGTAGAAGCCATCTTGTGCGCGGTACCAGGCCGCCCTTGCAGGCCTCAGCTGGGATCTGCTTCTGACAGCGCCCAAGGCCAGAAGCCCTTACAGTGTCCTTTGAGTTTTTCAAGAGCCTTAGCTGAGGGCAAGCTCAAAAGTAATACTGTCTTTTGTGTCAGACCAAAGTGAAGGGCTGGTTTCCAGGGGCCGCTCTGAAGCAATCCCACATGAATGACCAAAATCGCTTCCTCTAATTTACCATTTACTGGCGGGGAAGAAAAAGGCTCTCCATCTGTGGTTCCGAGGAAGTGTTTCGTTTTGGGATGCAGAAGTTTCCACCAACTTGGCTCGAGCTCCTCAAGCCCGTTTTCGGCTCAGAACTCACAAAGGGCTGGTTATGGGAAGACCCTGCCCGGTGCCTTATGCCAGGCCGAGGGCGGCGTGCCCTGCCTGTTCTCTGTGGTCCCTGTGAATCACGCTGCGGCTGCCCGCGGCTCTGCGCCCTCCCGGGCCTTACACAGTCTGCTGCGCCTCTGCTTTCAGCACGGGCAAAAGGAGGATCCAGCGAGGTGTTGCTTTCCCCCTCCCTTACAACTGGAAAGCACAAGTAGCAATAGATGGAGAATGAGTAGAAATGGCTCCTCCTAACCACCGGTAAAGAGGAATGCTAAAGTAAATGCATTTAACTTTAAATCCTTTCCAAGGGAGCATTTTCAGGGAGTCATCAAACAGCATCAGCTAGAAGAAAACAAAGATGAAGGCCCCACATCCGAAAATTTCTTTCAGTCCAGACAAATCAATTAAAAGCCATTACAGTCTTTCTAGACTTCTGCCTGAGCCCCAAAGGCGACGTGTGATATTTCAGATAACTCACATGTTGTGTAACTACTGTGTTAAAATTGTCAAGAGAAGAAAGTGAGATAGCTTGGGGTGGAAATCATAAAGCAGTAGCCACTGAAGATCAGAAACTTCAGTGTGAAAAGATGTGCCAGACTGAAAATCCAGGAGTAAAAGAGGAGATCGAGGGAGCAGCAGCAGAACACGGAAGGCCATGATGAAATGAAAATTTTATATATTTTTCCCAAGGACCTCCCCCCTCATCGAACGCCCTCATTGCCACAATCGGCACACATAAGGGGACAGTTCAGGTGTGTGTGATCAGCAACTATTGTGTAGCCTGAAAAAAAAATACGTCAATAGAAACTCTCTTTACAAAGGAGAGTGGTTTTACGCACACATGCCTAAGTTGATGCGTACACATAGCAACGTATGTATGTAGACATATATGAACATGCTTTCCATATGGCAATTAATACCTTGCAAATTCCCTGGCCAGACTCCGTGATTGGAAAACAGATTAGCAACCTCTTTCCCCCCAGTAATAAAAAACCAAGCCACTGTTCCATATAATTCTGTGCATTCTCTTAAAATACTGTGATTCTTTGTGCAGCCCATCAGAAAAGGAGCAGGGAAAATAGACCTGTCCCTGTCTTCCCATTTGTTGGTTTATTTCCCCTGAGCCTTTTAAAAGCCAGAGTCTGATTTAGTAATTAGTGTTTGTTCTTGCATATCTTGTGCAATTAGTTAAAAAAACAAATTAGGGAATAAGAAATAAACATTAATATAAAAACCAAACATTAATATAAAAGAATATATACCGGATGAGAAATGGATATTGTTGAGTCATTCAAAAAGTATACTTGGGTGTAATGATCTAGCATACTTCCAAATATGCATTATAATTTCCTTTAAAATACAACTCCCTCTTAATAATGTAAGTTTTTATTAAAACAGTTTGTTAAACCTTGGCAAAGGCAGTATGTGACAGCATCATTTTATAAGAATTCCTTGTAGTTTGTAGAAAGCTAAGTGAGAACTGGAATGGTTTGTCTCTCTTAGAACAACTGCTGGTAAGCGTATTAAACAGCAAAAGGAACAATTTTTTTACACCTGTTGAAGTCATTGCAATCATCAAAACAGGCTGGACTTTGTAGAGCCGCGTAACACCATGGAGCAGAGAATACCCTTTTTGTAATGATGCGGAGAGCAGGCTGATGACACCTCCCCGCTTTGTAGAAGGGGGCTACAATTGACGAGACACGTTATTGGGAAGAAAGTTACCACACCGTGGTGCCAGAGGCAGGATGCTAATTTTGAGACAGAGCGGCAAGCTCTGATACAGAAAACCCACCCTCAGCTTCAGAACACTTGGACCAGGCTCGGGCCCCAAAGGCAGCCCTTGCCTGCGATGTTGCCAGGATGGCATTCGTAACTGCCTGTGAATTTCTGCCTAAATATTTATTTGCAAGGGAGAAAATGCTTTTGCAATGGGACGTTGATTGGCATTTCAGTCTGAACCCACTACTGTCACCAAGAAAAAGGATAGGCAAAAGCTTGTCATCTTCTCAGTGTTCCCGTCACTTTTCTTGTTGTCCATGTTCTCCCTCAAAAGCTTTTTGGCTGAGCAGATGAGCAAATAATACTTGGGGAGGGCAGGAAAGAAGCATATTTTCTAATGATGGCTTCAGAAGCAATGACGATCAATAGCAAGTATTCCTTTTCTTCAGGAAACTCAACCTGAATGTCTTCTGAAGGAAGCGGAGGAGGCTGAGGGCAGCCAGAGACGGGTCTTGGCTGTCACGTGCCTCTGCGCCAGAACTGCGCAACCTCAGAACATGCTCCCCTTCCCAGACACCATCTGAGGACACATAACCGTTTCTCCAGTCGTATACTAATTTTCCAGTGTGTGGGCTGGAAAGGAGTCACCGTGCCTGCTGGTTAGGTACTGACCCGTCTGACCCATCATACAAGCCAAGGAGTGCCCTCACGGCCGAGGCACGGCCACACTAGCAGGTACCGGCTCAGAGATACCGTTGCATGGTTTCATCTGACTGCTGTTTGGTTTCGAATTGGAATGTATATAGGCAATATAGACTGGAAACTAGCTTTTGTTTGAGATTTAATCAAAACTGAAAGCACTTAAAGGTAACAGCATGTAAGAATGGAATCCTTTAAAAGCCAGAAATTAATGTATCTAACCTACAGGAGCACCCCAACGTTTCAGCAATTGTATTACAAAATTGCATAAAGCTCCGGCTTCCCAGAAATGCCACAGAAAAGCCAAATAACCAGATTATTTTATCCGTATCAGATATACTTGTATTAAAACTACCCACAGAACCAAGAGTGCTCTGGCTGCACTAACAGCACCACCCAATCACTCAAAGCACAGCAAGTAGAAGACAGAACCTGATGGAACAAACAGGTCCCGGAGGATGACCATTGTTCCCTGCTTCTCCTGAAGGGATCATTCCTGGTAAGCACCAGTGATGCTCAAAACTTGTAGCCTCAGTTTTATTAGGAAATTACTTTTCAGCTAGGGCAAATCATGCGCTATGGGTGTCATTTGGGGCTTTTCTAATCCTGTTTATGGTTTTGATCCATTTTTTTTTCCAAAGTAGTTTACAGCTCGAGTCATGTGAAAGAGGTAAAAAATATTCCCTTTACTTCCACATAACTGATTTTTCTGACTGAAGTTTTTAATTGCAGTAAGGAGTAGTTTATTATGAGGGAAATTATATTAAATTACATGCACTTTGACTTCTTTTCCTAGTGTTAGCAGAGATTGTTTGTTGTTTGCTGTCCTGTACCCCACAGGGTTTTCTCAATATTAGTTTTGTTCACCTGTTCTTTGCATTAAAACCTACGGCAGCTTTTTATTAAGCTAACGGTGCAGATAGTGACACATGTGAAACCTTTCAATGCTTCTCAGCAGTTTGCAGTGAAGGGAGCCCTTCTTTTTCATTGATTTGAGTACACTTACTGAATAATTGTATCTGACAAGGTTCTGAAGCTTTGGCAAAGTTTCCTTTGCCTTCTGATTTTGTTTGCTTCTGTTCTGACTTTCAGATGTCCCTGGATGTCTGTCATGGGAAATGAACTTGGGTGTTTGTTTTGTTTTAAGTGACATTCAATACCCTGAAGAAAGAAGTGGAGTATGACAAGTCTGTAATTGTGTCAATTTTTCTTTTTCCATCCAGGAAATAGCCAGACATGTACATATCTGACTGTTCTGCTCATGCAGTACACTATGTCCTGGATTTTTAATAGGACTTCTCTGTAGCTAGTTTAGGAGTCTAGGATTGGGAGGTTTTTGACACTTATAAATGAACTTTATGACTTTTGTAGAGCACTGAGAGTTTTTCATCTGGCAAATGTCAGTGACAAGAGAAAAGCTGTGGTATAAGAACTAAGAGAACCTTTTCCAATTTGTCTCATCAGCATTTCTCTGCCCTTTGGCAGGAGACGCTGTCACTTTGTGAAAAACAAAGCTGCAGAGTCTATAGCGCCTGAAAAGCAAAGGTAATAAGGAAAACCGTAGAGTTCATGCACAAGCAACAGGTTATAAAGCTAAAATATGCCCTTGATAAATGTTTTTAATAAGATCAAATAGTGCAGATTCCTGGGTTTAACTGTCTCATACTGGTTTTTGCTCTGAAGGGTTGACAGTCCTGGTGCAAAACTGGCCTTTCACTGCTTAAAACAAGGGCGCTTTGCTGATTTATAGCAGCTGAAGAGCTGACTCTTCATGGTTAGTTAAGAAGAACACAGGTCCCCAGACATCTGTGAGTAGATCTCTGTCCCCTCGGCAACACGCGTGTACGGTTCTGAATTGGCGAGTCTGGGTGAAGTGCGTTAGCCGAATTAGATGCTCCTCCTATAGGTATATACGGGCTGTCTTCCTACCGATGCACTGAGATACCGGCTACACAAAGCGTCGACTCAAATGTGTAAACTTCCCATGTTAGCAATTATCACGGCACAGTTTACACACAGCAGGCATTTCCCTGCTAATTAACCACTGCCACCACCGACGCGCGCCTCTTCACCTTTGGCCGCGGCCGTTAGAGCATCGCTGCGCTAACCGCTATTTGTGCCCTTCCGGACGCTGACGGCGTGTGCGGGTCGCAGCTGTGACGGGCTGCTGGATTTCAGAATTAACGTGGTAAGGGTTCGGTTGCACTTTTAAAGGAATGAGTCAGAAAAAGCTTAGTCCGGGAACAGGTGGGCTCCCAAGTGAGCAGAGAAAGAGCACGCCAGGGGAAATCTGCATCTCAAACCCCCGTACCCGCACACGTGGTAACTGCTGGTTTGGACAAGATGCTCCAGCTCCTTAAAAAAGGCAGCTGACTCACAAACATTAGTGGTCCTATCGTTTTTCACGCAGTGGCAAGGGAGTTATATGGACGAAGAACTTGTTTTGTTTCCACACTGGTGACTACCATGGCATGACTATTCCTGAGAGGATAAAAACCCAGTTTGAAGCAAACAAGGCTGCCACCTGTGAACCTCTTTTGCTACCTAAAGAAGATTTTGCTTCTCTAATAATAATAATTTGACTTCTTCTACACCTTTGACTTAAAAATATAATATGCAAGACATCAAGGGACGAGGCAAACAGTGTCTTAAGCAAACAGAGCCTCAGCTCTGGGTCCGATGTCCAGCTCGTGTGATATTTGCTGTCTGATAACATTTCCATAGCTCCACCGACTTGCCTCCTTAGTTGTGTAAGTATAAGGAAAAGATTAATCCTGCCCCCCTGCCCCCAGCCCTGCTCTGTATTTTATACACCTACAGCTGTAGGACATCTGCTGAGACAGAAGATTCTACATAAATAAGATGTTAATGTAAAAAATGTTATTTACATTACCTAAAATGAGAACTGTTAGGGAAATGTCCAAGAGGCTGTGTATCTTTCCTGTGACGGCTGGATGGAGGTTCCTAAACAAAAAGCAGCAGGCAACCTAATGTTTTCAGGGGGTCCTTTACATTTTTGTAAACTCTAAGAATTTTGTGGAAAGAAATCTTTTAAGGTTCCTTTTCCACAGCCCTTTATGGTCTAAATTGCTCTGTTGTATTTTCCTTTCTTCTTGTTCTAGTGAGTTCTTTCTCCTGCTTGTTGAGGCTTAAAAAATGATTGGGAGGGTCACACACAACTTCCAGATGACCTTCCATACCCGACAAAACCCACAAGGAGGAGAGAAACCCTTGGCCACCTTTGGAAGGCACCAGGGTTCAGCTTCCAGCCTGAGCCTTTTCTTTTGCTTTTCTTTCTTCTAGACCCAGTTTGATGCCAAAATAGTCAACCATCTCACAGACCTGTTTTTTGTTTAATCTTTTTACTTGATCTCAGGTAGAGTTGTGTTATGATCGTCACCGTGCTGTACATCCAGGGATTTGGGCCATACAACCCCATTTTCCGAAGACACGGGTTACCTGAACAACTATTTTAACAAGGTTATGCAGATCCCACTGCCAGCGCAAGGATCCCAGCCAATTTCCCAGCTACGGGATCATTAAAGGCAACAGCTTCTGAGCTTTCACAGCCAGCTCCGAGCTGTGAGGGTGTGAAAGGCAAGCAGCTCCGTATTGCCGCAGCTGCGGCTGCACCGAAGAGGCTGTACCGCTCTTCTGCTGCAGAAAACCATACCAAAGTGACCTTGGTTTTCGAGGTCCCTTTTTCTCGATTATACCGGCCTCACATCTAGACACGGGTGACACGCAAGCAGTTGCCTATTGATTATAAGCACTTTCGTTACAGAGAAAGCAGTCGCTAAGTTTGCCAGACTTCAGCTCTGATACGGCAAGCGCAGTCAGCAGGGAAAAACATGCCATGTCAGCAGTATAACACGAACAAATAAAACCATCAAATTATTTGTGGTTGGATGTTTGTTTCATGACTCTCTTGTCACTCAGCCGCCCTTCTCCATGTTTTTTTCTTTCCTGCTAAACCGCTTTGACACATTTTCCACTCTATACGTCACCAAAGATTGCTGCCCTGGGAGAGGCTGTGGTAGGACGCATTCCTTCCTCTTTATCCCTGATTTCTGACATCTATAGCGAGAGAACGGCCCTTCAGAGAGCGACCAGGCACTCCTGGGGCTCAGGGATCACCTTGCTGCTCGCTGGCATCTCTTCTGCTGGGGATGTAAACTAGCACTCCGTACCTACTCGCTCACCACAGAATTAAAGCAAAATAAAAAGATAGGCACAAGCAAAGCTGCGAGGTCTCCTGCTGGTGAGGTAAGATGTGAGGTCTGGTGAGACTATGCTATGTTGCGAGGATGTTCTGTTGCTCGTCCAAAGTCTGATCGTTTCCAAATTGTGTTGATCCCAAATGTTTAGCACTTTAAACTTCCATGAGGTATTCAGGTGTTTTAGGTTATTCTTGACAGTCTGAGTCCAGCCACCAATTATCTACAGCCTCTGTGATGCTTTTGAGCCAATGCAGGACTTTTTATGTTCACAGCCCACTTGGAGCTGACTTCCACAACCACATCTCTGTTTCCCCTCTGGCTTTCCAGAAGCTAATCAAGCAAAAAAGAACCAAACCCGGCTTCTTGTACGACCCCGGGTGTTCAGTGCAGCTCACAGACTGGAACCGGCAGGGCTCCTCGTGACCATCAGTGCCCAGAGCAGGACTGCCCAGAGCCATATCCAATCTCAAAGCAGTGTAAGGGACACCAGCTTGGTGAAAAGAGCCAGGTTTTATTCACATGAGAGCCACAGCACAGCAGGGACTTCACTGCTGGATGTAACCCAAGTGACCAGAGTGGAACAAGAAGAGAAATAAAAGAGAGGTGAGGCTGCTGCACGGTAAGACCGTAAAACTACCTGACGGTCACAGAGGTGCGCACACACACACAGACTCCACGGGGATCTTGTTCGGTACAAGATCCCGACACGATGTTCTTGCTCTGAATGTTTCCTGCTGTTGGTTTGGCTCGCAGGCTAAGAGCTGCTGCAGGCTACTTCCCTCCTGCCTTGGCAGGGGGCGAGGGGCGTTGCTTTTATAGGCTCATTCAGTCCTACAATAAAGAGTGAACCTTCCAGGTAAATGGCAGAACGCTTACGAGCTCTAAAAGCGGTTTCTCGGCAGCTTTCGATCTGATAGCAGATGACCCATACTTTGGACAGGTTTGTCTTTAAAATGCTATAAACAGCCAATTAATTTCTCAGCGGTGTTTTAGAGTCATTAAGTATTTTAGTATCTGCTATTTACTCACTGTGCACTGTTACAAGATAGCTACTATCCTGAAACCTAAGCACACAGCATTAAATTGTGTCACTTTGGAAGGACCTCCAGCATTGGGCTCCTTTCCTTGCAATAAGTGACAGCAAACAAACTGCTTGTCTTCAGATGCTTTAAGGAACGTGTGTTTATGGTAGTTGCTGATCCTAGTTTTAACGTTTCTACCAGGCCTGTGCTGAAAAACACGCTATGTTTAGCAAATGTCTCTTTTGGACTCTCAGTCTTGCAGAACTGGCTAATGAATTTCTCTGTGTACTGGTTTTCATCTGGTGCTATTTCTCTAGCAGCTGTTACAAAAAGAGCTCTGTCAAATGCTGCGCTCCAGGTTTGTATGCATAAGAAAACAAACACATGCAAAATGGACAGCAGAGAACTATTATTTTGTTTTTAAAAAAATCAGATGTCATTGCTTTTTACCTTAACGAAATTCTGATTATTCCACAAAACCGGTCTCTTCAGTCCCAGCTGTACCTAGGGCCACCTCTCCGGGATGGGGTGCAGTGTGCGGGGGTCGGGCAGCATGCAGCTCTGACCCACGCCGCACACCCAGGCTCCTGGGCACAGAAACCAGAGATGTGTGCACTGGACCCTGTTTTATATCTGAATTTAGGTGCTGAGAGGCCCTCCTTGGGATAACAGCATCCACAAAGTTTCATAGGCTGAAATGGAAACGCAGGAGAAGTGATACTGGGTTAAGTGGTAGGATGCAGCTCAAAACATCAAAACTTTCCTTTCTTCGAGTCATGCACAAAAATACTGCAGTAGCCTTCATTAATACATCTAATGAGTTAGCTTTTCCCTGGGCCAGTGGGATTTGGGGTCAAGAATCAAGAACAAAGAGAAAAATATACATAAGCTATGTTTTACACCATAATGCTCTGGGTCACCCGCTAACCAAAAATGCTGAAATAGCTAAGTAAGTGAATTCGTCTGATGCAGAACCGCATGAAAGGCTGTCTTAGGGAGCTCCCCACTGCAGACTTGCCACTCTCTGTTTTTTTTCCCTAAGGATACCAGCTGTGGTTTAGCCTCTCCTCCCCTCCTTTCCCCACTTAAAAAGTGCTACATTCTCGCTGAAATCTCCATTCCCAAAGCAAAGAGAATCGTTAGTTACTGACACTAAAAAACTATCAAATCTTCTTCGTCTGAAGCTCATCTCACTAATGTATCAGGAGGATGTACGGCCCTTTGCCAGAGCAAGTCTCACCTGAAAGAACTCGGGCTATAGAGCCCTACCGAGACACCCTTCTGGTTCCTCCTCAAATAAAAGATCATCCTCCAAATTCTGTGCTCCAAATCCCGGATATGAGCAGCATTTAGGCCCATTTCCTAGTTCCACAGTCTGCAAAGAACGAGGCTAATTGATCTACATTTTGTTGTTCAGTCTTTCCTGGCTTTCGGTGACTTTTTCCACTTGTTTATACTGCACTTCTTTTAGCAGGTTATGTGATCTCTATATGGCTGATCAATTAGAGCTAGAAGCTGTAAATCTAGGAAAAACTCCAGAGAAAACGTAGCACTGAGCAAAGTGCTGATGGAGGCACACCCAAACAGAAATTTAACCCTCTCTCGTCCAGAGAAGATCCTCACGATTCTCAGCGTTGCTTGACTGGGCAATGAGAAAAAGTTGTGTTGTGAAGAGACTGCGTTTCTCTTTGTGACCTTTCCCCACTCCCCCGCCTTGCTAATTAAAGGCAGATTTATTTGGCTTCATTGATGCTAACAGGGGTTAGAGCTGCATGGGCGTGTGTGAATTTTGTGAGAGCTTTGTCACTTCTAAAGGACTGATAGCGCACGTGTTGCTTTGCCCACCTGTGTCGAGGCACCTAAGTCTTTGGGAAGAAATCTCCTATGTGTTTTGGGAATAATACTAGTCATAATAACATCCAGTCAGCATTTCATGCCACGGAGTACAATTATATGCTTCTCGGGTGTGCAGGTGCAATGCTGTTAATCACAAAATGTTCCACATTGTCCATGTTTTTGATGGTTTTAGTTGGGAGAGCTGTTGTATTCGGCTAATGAAACCTCTGCCTTGCTCGGAGGGATCGTTCTTTAAATAGCAGATAGAAAGGGACCATCAAAAAAGCAGGTTTGATCACACGCCCTGCCCTGCAGAAAGAAAAAGTGCCCTTGCTGGCCCCAGCCTGGTGTGAGCCGCCGTGGCGGACCCAGGATCCGCCTGCTCTCCAAGCACTGATTTCAGCCTATCAGTTTTACGCTTGTTAAAGCCAATCTCCAGTTTACTCGGATGATATATCAGAGTGCATGACTACAAGGAAGTAATGAGCACTGTCTTTCGGGCTGTCAAAGCAGCCCCACATCAGCCCTGTGCTCTGCCCACGTGGCCCCTATATAGCGTTACATAAAGCAGGGCCCTTCTGTGTCTTACCAGTCATATAGTTCCTTGCGTAAACTTTTTCTATAAAATCAAAAGGCTAAGCCAGCATCTAGTGATTCCAAAACACGGAGATATCAAGACCTAATTACTTTTCTTTTGCTTTCATAATAACGGGAAGCATAGCAGAGTGTTGTCAAAGTGGCTTATTTCTAGAACTGCTGTTAGAAGAGTCTGCTGGCATTTACATTGTGAATGAGTTCATTGAAATAAAGATAGACTTATTATGGATTAACTGGGAGCAAACACTCGACCTTGTAATAGCAAAAAATAGCAATATTATTCTTGCTATCTGCACATTGTCTTTACAAGAGCACTCTTCTTTGTGTTGCTGGGTGGTTCTTCTTTTGGAGGGGAAGGGTTATGTTTAATACTCAATGATAAGAAGACCCTGAAAAAATAAATAATCTTGCTGGAATTGGGGGAAGGGGGGCAGGACTGCCCTCAGTAAACCATTGTGTTTGCAAAGCTTTACTCTTTCAACAGCCTGGCTCTGGAGTCATGACTCTGTATGTTTATTATTGTATTATCATTGTATATATTGACAGTCTAACCAGTAAAACTCCACTAGCATCATTCCACAAAATGCTGGTGGGAGAAAACAGGAATGAACCATTCAAACCAGCACTTGCTGAAGCTATTTTCATCTGTCAAGGAACTAGTAAACTGCAGTGAGTTTGTTCATATGGCCCCTTTCTTTCCCTTTTTTCCCTTCTGTTTTGTGACTTTCTCCTCTCCTGCCCCCTTATTTTTATTACCCGTGTGGCATCTGTTGGCGTCACACCAGGCCACAGAATATTTAGTTGCATTTTTCAGGAGGGAAGGAGATAATCAAGCTAAAACCTCATCCCAAGTTCACCAACAGACTTGATAACGGTCTGAGCTGGTGGCAGGGATGGGAACAGAAACTTGAGAGCAATTGCTTTCAAATTCCTGGTACTAAATTATAGTCAGGCTACCTCTGAGACTGCAGAAATTAGCTGCCCCAATTTACTCATCTACAGTAGCTTCAACACAATTTCTGTATGGCCTGTCAGCCTTCAGAAAGGTGAGGCAAAACAACCATTTGGTTCTGGGTTGATGCCGCATCAGCTGGAAGCCTTTCCTCTACCTCCCTACCACTCCTTCCTCGAGGCTTTCTAGACTGGCATCCTTTTGTTTTCTTTCTTGACTAATTACAGTCAGATCCTGGGCTGGTCAGAGCAGCAAGTCAGTCCAAGTGCCTTGCATTTCTCTAGTCTTGAAATGCAAACAAGGGTGAAAAAATCCTTTTCGGGGAGACAAACTGGTATTAGCACAGTCTAGCACCCATGCAGCCGTACGTGCTTTGGAAAAATGTGTTTGCAGGTTTTCTTCTGAGGTGAGGTGGCATTGACTGCTAGATGTTCCCCAGCTGATAGCATCGATGGCTAGATGTCCCCTAGCTGGGCAGCGTCTGGGTGGGGTGGGCAGGGGCGATGGGGCTGGTGCTCTCAGCGATGAAGAAGCCGAGGAGCAGCAGGGCTGGTTTGTGAAATCCACCTCAGGCTTGTAGCCTCATAAGGAAAAATATGCCTTACTAGAAGGCAGTAATTGGCAGAAAATAAGGGAGAGGGAGAACTCAGCCTGAGTCTCTATTCTCATTAGTTTTAAATTAGTGGAACTCCATTGGCTTCACGGGAGTTATTTCTGATTTACACTGAGATAGCTGAGATCAGAATCAGATGCAAAACGTATTGAAACCCTTTGTGTTTACAGTTGTGCGACTGCAAAAATATCCCGGATAATGCTGTGTTGAGCTGGGCTGCGCACCATCCAGCACCCTGGTACCCTGCCCATAAAAGAGAAGCAAAGCACAACAACGTTTTGTCGCCAGCCTCGCCTCGTGCGAAGCTCCATTGGTGTGCTGGGTATCACCATCAAGCATATAATGCCTTTTGCACGGAGGTAAGAAAAATCCATTAGCAGAATTAATCTCTGCTTCGAGAGGTGACCTCTCCACAAGCAAAAATGCTCATTCAGTTAAATACAGTTCGCTGATAAATACTTTATGATGGTGCTGAAGGCCGGCATTGCCATGATTATTTATACTGTGTTGTAGTGTATCTGCTACGGACAATCTGCTCTGCCGGTCCTTCAAGCCTTATTTCTCAAAATGAAATGTTCACTCAGCAGCCAAGCTTGTTTTCGTAATTAATAACATTTGAAGTGACAGAGGCTTAGTTTCTTCCTACAACTCTTCTTTCAATACTATTTATGCTGCAGAGATTCATTGACTTCTTTCAGTCAGTACCAGTTAAACATAACCTAACGTTACTGAGGTTTGCTGTTCCTTGATTTTTTTCCTAATACTTGGCTTACACTGATTGCGTTTTAATCGGATAGGAAATCAGCAGAGTCTGGAGGAGGCAGAAGAACTGAAACCTGAGAGAGTCGGTGTGTTACAGCAAGCCAGGCACGCTCAGCGTGCTCCGTGGCAGCTCCGAAATCTATCTGATCTCTGCTGACAGCTGAATTTTCATAGCGTGGGCTTTGCTCGGGTTTACATCTGCACTTCTGTACTTTTAAGTAGCTCAGGCTGCGCTATCTCAGACATGCACCGAGGTAACCAGGAGCAGAATCTGATTTGCAAATCAGACTTAACAGTGAAACCAAAATAATGACTGCATAGTGGAGGCAATAATGTCATTAGCCTTTAGTGCGCTATGGGTAAAATTTGGGCTGTTCTGCTTCTGTGCTCATTCAATATCGCCAGAAGAAATGAGCCAATTTGAAGGAAATAAGAAGTGATATATTTTTTAAAACCAGAATACCAAATGTTATTCTTTTATTTTGAAAATCTGCTTTTGCTAAATAGGTGAACATATTATAAAAACAAATAACTCTACATTTCTCTATCTGTTTATACATTCTGTATAGGCATGGGCTTGCTTCTTGACCATTTGCAGTAGCAATTTAAGGTTCTGGCAAGACAGGATTACTGAAATACAGTGAGAAAAGCTGTGTTTCAGTAAGGCCCAAAGCTGTTGGGCCTTTCCAAGCAGAATAAGGTCTTAAAAGTACCACAAATCCTTCATGAAAGCATGCTCCCAAACTTAACTTTTAAGGAAGTTTATGACAATTCAGATAAGACTGGAAAGAATTTCCCAATTTTCAAGCACTTACCCATTTCTATAAACAAACTTAACACCTAAACTTTTGATAAATTACTCAAGGCTTTACTCACTGCACGCTGCAATACATCGAGATGCAGCGCCGATGTATTCTGCAGTTAGGGTCTGGTAAAGGCGGCGGGGGGGAAATTAAGATGTGTTGCAGTGATTTCATGACCCGAACCATAGTTATTCATTTTGATGTATTCCGTTGTATTTCTACCACAGTCTCTAACCACAGGGCTATGATTCAGCTGGGAAAACAGAGGGTTTGTTTGCAGTGACATTTTGGGTAGCCTCAAAGCTGTCTTTCCCCAGCCTCGGCTGCATGAGCTCATTCGCAGCCTGCCTCGGCATTTGCGACACAGCTGCTCACCGCATGCCTCCTGACCCTCCAGCGGATCCCCTGCTTCACTTCGTCCTGCTTCTCTTTCCAGGCTTGTCTTTATCGATCAAAATTAGAGACGTGAAACATAATATAATGCCGTTGTAGCCTAATAAGAATGAAAACAGCAGGAAATCAGAGCTAGGGTTTGGTCTGATTGTTCCTGGTGGAGGGGCTCTGGTTTTGGGGGGTTACAGATGGACTGGGACACTAGTGCCTAGTGTCTTCGATATTGCTACCTTTCCAGGCTTGGGCAGAAATCTGCTCAGACTTGAGGTTTTTAGTGAGGTTGATGATGATCATAAAATTGATGCTTAATTTCAGTTCAGACTGAGAGTCCTTACTGACTAATTTGGGAAGGGAAGGATGTTGTAATTAATCGGTCTGAAGGCCGTGAAACATCACATGAGGGCCACACTTACAAGGTGTGATCCTAAATCAAGCCGTAGCTTTGCAGTGCCGTGCCTGCACCACCCCACGTAACCTGGAGTGGGTTACCTGACTGACTCCAGCTCCAAAGGCAAAGCGCTGAGCGACAGCTTTACCTGGCTGCGGGGTTCTAATGGTCGTATTCTGCAATGCCTCCAGGTATACATCCTCCTGCGCAGGGTGGCTTAGGCACTTTAGGTTTGTGTGGCAAGCTTGGGACCATACTCAAACTACATATGTTAAAGGATGGTGCATAGGTATAAGGAAGAAACCTTTTAACCCTGTGGAAAGTCCCTGCTTTGGAGTACCTATTCTGCAGCAGGATCAAAGAGGTTGTGTAACGTGGTGTTTGGTGGCCATTTCACCAATAGTAAAGTGTGTTTGCTAGAAAAGTGATCTGCTAGGAAGGGAGATGGAATTCCTGCTGATAGTGTCAAATACACTTTCAGCTGGACGCTCTTCTGAGCGGGAAAAAAATCCCGAGTGAAGATTTCAGGGTTTTTTTTAAAAGATGGCCCAACCCATTAAGACCCATTCAGCTACTGATGCTTTGATCTTCTGCAGAAGGAGCTTTAAAGCAAGCAGGCAAAGAGGGAGAAAGGAGGAGAGAAGAAGAGACAAAACCTGTCAACAGTGCAAATGCTCCTAACACTTAGGCGATGTGTATGATACTAATTGCCTTTCTTGCTTCCAAGCCAGCTCATCATCTTCTTCATTTGAGGTTTTCCACAGATCAATGTAAAACAATTTTCTCTAAATCCCAAGCCTAACAAAAATAATCCTTTATTGTATGGCACTTAATTACAGGTCACCACTTCAATTCTAAACAGAAAAAAATGACTGTAACCTGTAGGGGAAAACAAAAGCACATCCGACATCAAATCTAGTAAGAGTCACTGAATTACATAGGTAGATCTGGGAACATATTTTTCTGGTAATTAAAAATCAGTTTGGCAATCGCTGGATGAAAGTCTCTGTGCTTGTCACCTTCAAAATGGGCTGAGATCACACTGAAGATTACTTACTGTTAAGTAAACTCAGATTAACTGTGTCTTTCTGCCCTGAAAGACAAGGCACTGTGGCAATACAGCCAAAAAGAACGATGCCATTGGAGATATTCAGTAACTAACTAATTCATAATATAAAAATATATTAATAAAATTTTGATATTCAATGCCTGATTCCAGAAACTGAGTTGCTGCTGAATGTTTTGACCACCTGGCTATTAGAAAAAGTATGTGGCAAATTCTTTATTGCTGTAACTCTATTGATTTCAGCAAGGCCAGGCTGGCTTATGCTACATGTATGTATAATTATATGGGACCTCCTCAAGCTGTGAGATGGGCTATCACAAGGCTGATATACTCTTACCCTTTTTTGAGCATGTCCAGCTCCATTTTAAAAGCAGTTTGTTTTTTTACCCCTGTTGTTTCTTTATGGCAAGCAAATTTAATGTGAAAATTGCTGGAAGACATTAAATATGGACCTTCACACTACCACTCCAACAGACACTTTGGTAACAGCACAGCTACACTCTGATATTGCTTGAATGTTACTTATTCTTTTTTGTACTCTGATCTAATTCTTGTTTCCCCCTAATGGTCAAATAACATTGGTCTAATTAAAATCAGGCAAATATTTTGTGTCATGTGTAATAGGTAATATAAAGTACATATGTAACAATTTAACTGAACATCTAAGCTTTGGATAAAGAAAAGCTTTCCTCTGGCATTAACTTCCCAGTAGACAGAGACCGATGACTGTTGCCAGTCCTGTCAGAGCTCTCTGATAGATGCTGCACGGGTAGTGCTGGCCTTTCTATAGGAATTATTCAAGCACAGCAAACTCAAGGTTTTTTTCTGGGGTTTTTTTTTTTTGGTAGCTTTCATTTGCATGGGAAAATTGTCGTCAGTGATAACAGAAGAAGACAGAACCACAGCAAATTTTTGTGATACTTCTGTGAGAGTGTCCCAATCTAATCTCCATTTGGTTATGGTGGTTGGATTAGTATGAAACATTAGCAAATTGGGTCTCTGGCCTCACAAAACCAAACACAAATATTTAACCTGGCAAAGGATTTTTCAGTAACAATCCCCCAAAAGTCTAAGAGAAAGTAGGTCTTGAAATACTTTCAAACTGATAAAATACTCACATGCCAGGCTTTAGCCACTGTTCAAGAATAGCAGAAAGGAATTCTTTCCAGCCAGGGATATCTATTCAGAAACAGATGTAAGCGTAGTAGTCCCTTATGAGTGTTGAGAAAGAGCCCACCTAAATTCCTACTTTTTCTGTTCAGAATTTGAGAGGTGAAAAGTAAATGCAAGTAATTTTCTATAGCTCTGGCTGTCCCCAGTGTACCCAAGTTTTAAAACAGTGCAGTGAGAGGAGATGGCTAAGTCAGTCAGTGGCCATCCACCGGAGGAACGGGTAAAGGGAGAGCTGTTTTACTGCTGAGAGAATGACACTAGTATTTCTATTCCCTCCAAGGTTTATGACTCTGTACATTGCAGCATAAAACTATAAATCCTTTCCCCTTGTTTTCCAAATTTTTGTATCTATTGTGTTTTTCCTATTGTTTTTAAATAGCTGTTTGCTGCTATTTCTATGTTTCTTGGCTTATTAAACAGAACCATGTACAAAACACAATGACAGCACTTAAAAAACTTAGAAAATATGCACACACAAACAGACTCTTGTATGTATTGGCAGGTTATAACAAATATGTGAAACTCATTCTCAGAAGTTATTACTGAGATAAAGGATCTGATAGGAATTGAGAAACTTTAAGCATTTATGTAAATTCACATCTGCGTTATGCAGGATGAAAAAGTAGTGTAGGATTAAAAAGAGAAACAGAATAGAAATCTTCGTGCTTTGTGGCATAAGCCACTGTTAATTCACAGTGCTTTCCCTGGGGACCTTTTTTCCAATGTATTCTCTTTTTAAGACCTCTCCCACTGGCTATTATCTGAAAGAAAGGACAAAGTGGATCACTACTATGAATCAGTATGGAAATTTCTATGTTTATATGTAAGATGTTTCTCCCACTTTCCACTCTCCTGACTTGGACGGGAGTGGGAGAGCCTACATCAGGAATCAGCACTAGTAAAAGTTCCCAGAGTCCAGTCCCATTCACTGCAATTCCTAAGGCATTGGTTTTTATATTAGGAATTGAAAAAATACTAGTTCAATGTTAGAGGGAGAAATTATTTCCTTAGATTTTTTTTTTGTTGGGGGGAGGGGGATGTCTTTTAAAACTTTAGACAGCTAAGCTGTTAAAAAAAATCACTACTGTGAAATAAAACCTTTCACTTTCCTTAATTGGAATAATTTGCATAGACAGTATTTGGCCATTCTCCAAAGAGAATTAATTGTGATTTGCTTTGATTGCATGTTTTCTTCTCCCCTAAAACTGTGGTCTGCACATGGACTCTATTCTCAGCCATCTCCCACTCCTGCTTTGCTGGCTGGGGAGGGACGCGAGTCAGGCAGCGCAGCACCGGCCCCTCAACAAAAAGCCCTGGGACACCTTCGGCAGAGAGAGGACAGCTTCTCTGCAGTCCTCGCTCCAGGCAACCCTCACCGCAACAGGGACAAGCCGTCAGGAGCATCTCTTACTTGGTTCTCCTCAAATTCGGGTACCATACCCGCACATCCAACAGCTCTGGGTACACGAAGTGCCACTGGGGCAGACCCCTCAAGGCAATACTGGCTGTCATGAATGAGTCTCTCCTCTCACGTTCCTCCTCCCCTTGCCCCAGAGCACTTGGACCAGCACAGCAAAGGAGACAGCTGGGTGCAAACAAGCAGCAGGGACTTTGCTGTCAACTGCGTGAGCCCTCCAATAGCTTCAGGCTAAACACATACCGAAGCAGCAGAGAAATATAGTTAGCAAGAGCCCAGTTCTGTAAAGGCAAACGTCTCTTTTTATGAAAAACTATGGACTTTTAACCCACCCTGAACAAAGTTTTGAAAGTTTCATTTGACTTGCAGGGACTGTAAATTGCATGGGTTTCTATTTAGCCAAGGCTCCAGTCCTTAATTCCCAATATACCAGAAATCATGCTCACAGGCATGACTCTAGTCCTAACGAGACACGCTGATTTTTTTCTTATGGCCAGTCAGGAACTGCTGTTTCAGCACACCTCTCCCTATCTCCTCAGCCTGTGCCTCCCGCCCACCCCCACATGGCTGCTAATTGCACCTTCATTGAATTTTTGTTTCTTTTTACCTGGACTAATTGCACTGTCACTGAATCGGAGTGAGAAGCTGAGTGGCCAAGCAGCTCAGTAGCGAGAGTGTTTTCCCAGGAGGAGGGAATCAGTGAAACCAAGGCCTGCTCCAATGAATTTTGAATACTAAAAATAAAAAAAAATCACTGGAGTGAGGGATCGAAACCTGGATCTGCCCTTCAGGCATGG
The DNA here is from genome assembly GCA_013400755.1 of Pelecanoides urinatrix. Classification (NCBI taxonomy): domain Eukaryota; kingdom Metazoa; phylum Chordata; class Aves; order Procellariiformes; family Procellariidae; genus Pelecanoides; species Pelecanoides urinatrix. The sequence goes on along the minus strand of VZTQ01013195.1, from coordinate 540,237 downwards.
CACCTGCTTTGTAGAGCTGCACTCCATCCTCTGGTTGCATAATTAATTCCATGTAAAACAGGCAAAGGGCCTTTTTCTATCCCAAATTCCAATGGCTCAGTGTGAAAGCACTGCTGTCAGATAAATTGGTGCTAAGCTTAGAGGGCTTTGGGAAGAGCATTGCGACACGTGGTTTGTGGTGGCCGGTGACGTACAGGTTCAGCTGGCTCCTGAAAATCTGTCATCGACTGCACCGTCGCTGCTGACTGTGAAGGGCTGGGTGGGGACTTCCAGTCCTGTGTTACCAAAATCAGGGGGTCGAGGAAAGAAGAAGGGTAAATTTGTCTAGGTGTTTCATACGCTAGATGGGAGCTTCTCGGTTGATGGGGGAAAGGGAAAGTGGGCACAGCTACCTTGGCTTTATTCACTCCTCTAAGAGCCAGCCCAAGCCTAAGAATTGTAACAGGATGGAAATATCTTTCCACTTTAATGAATAAAGGATTTTGGGTCCAGGATAGATGTCAGGATGCGCAAGTGTTGGTATGCGGCATGGCCAAATTTAGAACCTGTCTATGCGGTTAGGTGTAGACAGACATGAATCCTTCTGCTGACGCTTCCAGCTAGCTGGACCCCTGCCACCTCTTGCCCAGACGGTGTAGCATTGTGTCAGTGGGGTGCCTGAGTTGATGTCGGAGCAGGCGACATGTTATCCCGGGCACGGCACTCACGGCTGGCTCTTAACATCGGAATGGCCACATGGAGCCAGTTCTGAGCTCGGGCAGGGCAAGGTTGGGCTTGCGTGCACAAAGGCAGCACCTCTCAGCGTGAGGGCTCTCCCTCCGCCCTGTACGGGCATAACCCGGTGCCGGGGGCTCCCGGGGGTCCCGAGGGAGGTGTATCTGAGCTGGTTAGCTGACAGCCACTCGCAAGGCTTTGCAAGGTCTGCCTACGGTGAGGAGATCTTGACCCGCCAAAGGAATACAGTTGTGCAAGCGCCGGGCAGGGAGTTTCTGAGAACAGACTTCTGAGGTTGGCAGCAGTGAGGTACCTCGCTTCTCGTGCAGGACTTTTTCAAAGCATCTCTAAAAGAGCTATCAGAGCAAGGTAGATGCTACAAGCCATTGAAGACAGTTTTATCATTTTGAGGCCTTGCTGCTAAGGAGAGCAGCATAAACACTGAATGGTAGCTTGCTTCCAGTTTCTGGCTTCCCTTTTAGTGCTGCCCAGGTGTGCATGGCTTATCTGAGGAAGTTGTGGCTCAAATTCCTTTACAAGCAGGATCTGGCAGAGGCAGGGTTAAAAAATGAACCTTTCCCAGGGAAACTCCTTTTGCAGCAATTGTCTGTTGCAGTGAGAGGAGCCACCTGCAGCCCATCGGCATGGGAGGTGTTGGTGAAGACCAGTGGCTCTTCTGAGCAGTGTGAGAAAGCCACACATCCACGGAGATTATAAAGCTGAGCCAGGAGGCCCTTGGAAGGGGGACGCTCAAGCTTAGGGGGCTCCCGGCAATGAGGCATTATTATTATTATTATTGTTATTGTTATTATTATTATTATTATTTTATTATTATTATTTTTTATTATTCTTATTTAATTATTACTGCTACAATAATATCTTTTGCTTTTCTCCACGTTCTCCATGTCTTGAACTCCAGCATTTTTTTTTTTCTCTTCATTTCTATCCCCTCTTTCAGAATTGCTTTTTGTTCCTTGTAACAGATTAATAGAAAAGGATTTTTACGTTGGTAATTTGGACAAGGGGATATTCGAAAGGAAGCATAACTCTGTAGGCTTGCATGGTGGTTGACTTAAGCTAAGCTTGGTTTTAATCTTAGTTACTAAGGTTGGTGTGTCTCTATCAGTCCAAACAAAAGAGCTAATAAGGCATTGTACTTGAATAAATCACTAGGATAGTAGTTTACAAGCATATATCTTGCTGTGCTTCCTTCTGACAGCTGTAAATAACAGACAAACAACTATTTCAAATTCAACTAAGCTTTTAAAAATCATGCAGTTTTTATGCCTGACTCTGTTTATTGCAGTTCATCTCATTTTATATCTTTACACTAAATCTACTGACTGACTTGGATTAGAATGAAGCGTTTCAATTCTCTGGAAATTTAGCTGTCATCCAGAGTTGAGGATGGGGAATGGTTGTCATGCAGAGCTGTAGATGGTTAGATACCTGTCTAACGCTCCTGTCGTAACTGATTTTAGCAGCTGAACTATTCCTGTTTGATCCCAGCCCCATTTCTCCCTGCAGAGGCAGGTGGGGGGAAAGGGCCGTGTATATGTGACTCGTGGGCAGTTTCTCTTGTGTTTCTTCCAATCTCACGGAGGGAGTTAGATGCATCAGACACTTGCTTCAAAGTCAGCACCTTGAAACATGTCTGAGGAATAAGGTTGCGGAGGCAGAAACATGCAAGGCTTGCTTTGACTACTGTTGTAGCAGTAGTACCGGCTCTATCTAATCTGCTGTTAAGGGCTATTGCGGTTGTAGTTGCCAGCACTGTTATTCCTTGGCTGGGAGAGAGCTAAACCATCCAAATGCTGTTTGGGTAGACAAAGTAGTAAAAAACTAAACCCAAGAAAATGTTTGGCTGCCTTTCCTATTGCAAATAGCATTGCCAGTCTAAGATAGAGGACTTCTCCAGAGGAAGGAAACTAAACATTTACTGATGCTGATTAGTTTCTGAAAAGATTTAAGAAATCTGTTTATACGTGGGCTGGCGGTGATATTATTTTGTCCGATGTCTGGGAAGAATGAAGACTGCTTTAATTTGCTTATTCAGACGTTAAAGTCTGAGAGGTGAACAGAGAAGGCACCATGCTGCCTCATCACAGCAGTCAGAAAATTCACACAAAAACCCATGAGGCCACATAGTCTGGATTCAACAAGAAGAGCTGACTTCAAAAGAGGGCAAAACCTTATTTGTGGCTCTCTTTTCAGGCAGGAGCCTTTAGGCAAACTTGCGTGAGGTGCCTGCTGGACAGAGCAAGGGAGCAGAAAGCCGTGCTCTGCAGTGCCTGGTGTGCTGCTGTCTGCCTGCCTCCCTCCCACTCCTAATCCACCAGCCTGCTGGGGAAGGGGTTTTAAAACCAGTCCTTTACAGCGGGAGAGCTGTTTTTCCCCAGGAGGCAGTGGCTGAGCTGGCAGAGCAGCTTACACAGGAGCAGGAGGGTCTCCGAGATGAGGGAGGTTTGTGCCTCCTACCCAGACCTCCTACCTCGAGCGCTCCTGGGGAGAGCGGCAGCCGAGGTGAGCCGACACAGGGCAGGCAGCTTGCAGAAATAATAATACCATTTCTTAGAGTAGGTGTAAAAACCTGGGAGAGTCTTAAGGTTCATATTTATAAAGAGGATGAGCTAAAGTGTGCTTTACCCAGGAGAGTATGAGCTAAAGTATGTGCTTTACCCAGGAGAGTGAAGGCAGACACAAGAAGGGCTGCAGGAGGTAAGGCTTAGCTCAAGGTGAGGTTTTGATGAGCTCGGTACCCGGTCAGAGTCTGGCATCACTTGCTTTCCTGGGCTGAAAGCCAGGTGCACCACGCAACGGTACAGGGCACAGGACCACGCTGAAAGTACTGGGAGGTGGTGGTCGCAGCGTGGGTGAGAGAAAACCCAGGAGATCCAGGGAGGAACGCGAATTTATGGGTATGGTAGACTGCAAAACAGAGTCTGATGATGAGATGTTAAATTGACTTGCTAGAGTAATTTAGTATTTACAGATGCTGGGGGCAATTAGATGGCTCTGGTTTGCTCAGAAGGTAGAGTTAATGTTTCAACACTCGAAGTATCAAACCAATATGAAATCCTAGCCAATATTGATGCAATAAATCACCGATGAATAGAAACTGGAGAAGTTCAAGAAAGGATTTAAGAGCACCAAGTACCATCTCCTTTGAACGCAAATGGATGTTGTCCCAAACAACCTGCAGAAGGCTAGGCTAGGTTGTGATTAAAACCAAAGATGCTTCCCTTACAAACCTAATCCCAAAGAATATGGTTTCTGCTGTGGTGTACAAGGGGAAATGTTTTTCCTGCACGGTTGGGGTCAGAAGCTGATTGTTATCCTGTAAAGTAGAATCTACTTTGGTTTTCTAAGTCTTACTTCAGGTTTGCTTGGTGTCTGTTTGTATTACACAGGTTATCTTTCAAAACTGTGGCACGAAAGCTGGGATGGAAATGCAAATCACTGTTCTGGGGATGCCTAACAATCTAAAACACACTCTGCCTCCTATGCCTGCCTGTAATATCTCCTTTGCTACACGATTGTGTGATTCTCTTTCATGTAGCCTCCTGTTCAGCAGCTCTCCGGGTAAGCAATAGTGTGAAGAGAGCATAATAACCTATCAGATATGGAAAATGCAGTGTCAGTATTTGGGAAATCTGAGACATAAGGATTGGATTTGGAGGGGAAAAAAGGTGATCGAAGGAAGCCTAGGGCCTGAATGCTTTTAAAATGTTGGCTCGATGTCTACTGCACTCTTAATTAAATCCTGATCCTTTCTAGCCTTATGCATATGGTTAAGTGTCACTGAAGCCAAAGGACTGTTTAAGACTGTTCAGCACATGACTTCTAGCGTTGCTCAAATTGCTGCCCTTGTTGCTTAAGTTACATGTTATTAGTAAGGATCTGAATAATTATCTATTTCAATATTTTCATTGTTTTATAGGGTTCTTCAGTGCCATGATGAAATTTATATCCTGTGGGGCAAAAACACCTCATTCAAAAGAACACCTTCCATCCCCAGTGGAGTGTAGATATGGGAGGGACCTAACAAAGAATGAGAAAGTTTCTCTTTTTTTTTTTTTGTTATTACAGAATCAAGAACATACCGAGCACTTAACGCAAACCTAGCTTGCAGATAGTAAACAACCAACAAACAGAAATTAATGATACCGCGATATCGTTGATATTTTAAGAATCTGCATTAATAATTGTGAGGTAGATATGACTTTGAAACCGATAAAGATTTATGTATAGTAATGACCTTTTAAGACTATAATTACTGTAGAATTTAGTTTAGCCTTTATTTTGCTTCTCTCCCTCATTTAGTGCTTTTGCATCCATTATTTAGCCTGTTTGTTGGAAATGCTTTCTGTGTTTTTAAGTCCAATACATGTGTGTTTAATGTATTGGGAAGATAAAACACTATCTTTTGTCAATCAGGTTAGAGGTTGTGGCCAAATCCAAATCACAACTTTGCAGAACAGAATGAGTCCCCTGTTATTCTGGGTATGTGGAATCCTTTTGTTATTATTACTTTATGTCCAGGTTTGAGTTAGTATAAGGACACCTACCTTTTCTTCCTTCCAACCTCCTCCTTCTGGGAGAAAGCATGGCTGTTGGTATTTTTTTTCATCTTCCTGGGGCCTTAGATAGGCTTGAGAGAATGCAGAGAAAGATTGATTCAGGGATCAAATAAAAAAAGGTCATTATAAGAATGAAGAAGCCTTCTCTTCCTCTTAAGCATCTGAAGATGATACTGTTTTTCCTGAATTATATCCAGTATTTTACTGAGCATGATTGCATGCTACGTGCTCCTGCTCAAACATTGTTGCAAATATTTAAGCTGTATGTGCAAAAAATGCACAACAAAATCATGGCTAATTTGAAGGAAATATCCTTGACTGACTTGAAGTGCAGTAATATCTTTTAGTGGCTCCCATGCAAGCAAGATTTCTGTATTCTTTTACTTTGATTCTGCATGTGTTTCTGCTTTGTATGTGTTTGCTTATTTAGATCAAACACTTTTATGCATTGGTGTGAAAAACACTAAAGGCTCAGCATTAGTGGTATGCAGGGCATAAAACCCTGCTCTGGGCTTTGGACATTATTGGTTCTCATTGGCATTTTAGGTGAGCATGGACAATTCCCATCATTTTGTCTGGCATCCTTCAATACTGCCTGGTTTTTTCTCTTTTGGACGCTATTTCTTCAGGCCTGTCTATTCTTGCTGTCAATATGAGCTGGTTAGCACTTCCAAGGCCTCTGTAATATAAATAATATTCATGACTGTCCCAAAGCCTTGTAGGCTTCACTGGATACCTACACAATTGCAAAGTTTGTTGCTCTAATAACAATCTATTGGTTCCTTATCTCATGAAGGTACATATTCACTGTGATCTTTAAATTTAAAATATTTTACCAGACAAGTCGTTCAAGACTCTTTTTTTTTTCTTCTTTCTTTCTTAAAATGGTGTGTTGGGAAAACAACGTTTTCTAACCCTAGTGCATAATTTCCAAAACAGTATATTCATAGGACAAATGCCAATAAGCTAGAATGTTACATAAACAAGAATGCTATAAATTATGTGTGGACTATTTACATAAAAACTTCAGTTTGAGAATTTACACAATAATTCATTTTTAAGTATTTTACAGCATATTCAGTAGAAAAGAGGAAGGTAACAGAGTTAAACCCTTACTTTTACAACTCAGAAGTTTAGAAAGGAAGATTTACCAGATGGTCAGTCAAATTTTGCATAGTCATGAATAATAAACCCTAAAGTTACTACAGCTGTAGTGGCTTGACAGAAAAGACCATTCAGTTACCATAAGCCAGTAACACTAATTGTCTAGTTGTCTCTGTAAACAGATGTTTATGCGTTAAACTGCAGCAACTAAAGGAAGTAATTTTGCAGGGTATCAGGTATTTCTTGCTTAATATTAGCGGTGTTATATATGTGCATCAGATGGGAAGAACTCTTATTCCCTTTTCTGATAATGACACATGCACAACTAAATTTGGACCTCTGCTGTTAATGTTTCTCAAGTCTGGCAAAGCTGGTCAGCGAGGAACTGGGATGTGAAGACTGTCCCCCTTGCTGCCTGCCTGGCTCCTGTCAGACAGAACTCCTCCGCCAGTCACGTCATGTCTCCGACAAAGCCTCTTTCGTGGGTGACAGGATACTCAGTTTTAACAGATTCTTTCCTTTGCATTAAATTTTAATACAATTTGTAATTGTTTTCTTAGTTTTGAACAAAAATCTGAAGGGGTTAAAGCCACACGGGCAGAAGGACACGGGCTGAAGTTTAGGATCTGAGTTTTCCTGGAGAATGAAGAACGTTTCTTGATTTCGGTTCTGTTAGTGCTTAATATGTCGTTCTACAGAAAATATATTAACGTATACTACAGCTGAAATATAAAACCACCTTTGTGTACAAAATAGAGATGCTATTTGTTTATTCTCTGTGGTTTTCTCTCCTGCTGTAGCAGGTTTAAGCAGGTTACAATAAAACAAGTAGAGTTGTGGTCTACTTAAACCTGCTATGTCAGGAGAAAGAAAAGAAAAAAGTTTCTTATTGCAATACTTCCATTTATGATGAAAACTTCAAAACTTATGATGATCTGTCAAGTTACAAAACTCATTTTTCTTTAACCAAGTGGCCACAACAACCCAACAAAATGTGAATCTAAATGCTACAGTCAGGTATGCTGCTTGGACATTCGCAGAGGGAAATGCCATCTTCTTTCCTTCTCTAACAATACAGTCTTCCTCTATTCCCTCTGTCTTTGTTTAACAGGAAAAAACCAAAAACTTCAGAGACTTAATATTCTACCATCTCACAGCACTCATGGTGTTAAGTGAAGTGGTCTGAAATACCGCCTCCATCTTAATACCCACAAAAACTCTCTTTAGCACCTGGCACTCCTAAAGGAGTGGTATATTCTCGGAGACCTTTCCTATTCAAGACAGTTTTCACAGATTCAACAAGAAATGTAGAAATGTATTTTTAAAAGAACTCTTTACATTGTGGTCAAATCTAGCCTATATTTTACCAAAACCTTTCAGGAATCTCCCTTCTTATATGGAAACAGGTGGTTGGTGAATTCCCCAGCTGCATAGTTTCTAGCCTGATTTTAGGCTTCCATTGTCTTCATGCTGACCAGCTTATACATTCGATTGCATTCAATAATTTCTGGTTTTGTAACTTGAAAAAAAAAAGTGCCAAGCCAACCCAATTTGGTTGGTTTCTTTGGAGATAGCACTGCAATACTTGTGAGCAGCATTTCAAACAAATTAGGTTTAAATGAATTCTAATATTCAATGGCTCTTTAAAAGGAGAATTCTGATCATTCTTCTTCTGTTTCTTCTGTCACCTTTGTCAAAATTAAATGCACAAATATAGTAGCATCAGTGAATCTGCACCTGTATAAAGCTAGCATTTTGTGCAACAGGATAAGGGGGGTTGTGTCTATGTGTATATAAAAATGTAAATTTGTAGTGAAAGTGAAATCAACAAATTGTTTTGAACATGTGACTAACTAAAAATTGTTGTTTGTATGTTTGCACACATCCGTTTTGATCCTGCAAGTGTTTAGGTTTATGTATGTCGAGCTGACTGGAAAACTCATGAGAGCTGTGAGCTGACTCCTGCTGAAGGCATGTGTAGGAAGGAAAGGCCAGCTGAACTCAGATACACTTGTACTGTTAGACAGAATTGATGGTCTAGTGATCCCTCATCACATTTTTCTTCCAGAATGAATCGTGGTTTTGGCCACTCTTTTGTAGCATGCCATCTTGATTTAATGTACTAAGTGCTTGAGCTGTTGGATATCACCGTAAAGCTTTTTACCTTAGTTTCGGGTTTTAAATTTTATCTCAGTAATAAGCACCTACATTTCATTACAAGTGAATAGGATTGTCTGACTATAAATCATTGCAATTGTTTTTGCTCCCTTAGCAGATGAGTCGACTTCAGTTTCTTCCACATAGCTGAAGCGCAGGGATAGGACGAGAGAGAAAACAGTTTACTTCAGTCTCAGATATAAATACAAAGTCATACTCTTCAGGATAAACTTTAGTCAGGGTTAATCCAAATTTAAATTTAAGTCTGGCTTTGGCCAGCACTTCAGTGCGGTTTTAAGTATAGCAGTCATAAATAAAATTCCAGAAGAACAAATCACATTGAGTGACATCTCTCTTAGTTTGTTTCCTGGAGTTCATTGTCCCGGCTTTGATGAAGTATAACCTCTTCTAACAGACTAATATGTCTCTTTTAAAGTGGTAAGCATACCTAGGTACAGCTGTATTTAATTAGGTCCCTGCTGGCACACCTTTCTGTGCAATGTCTGAACCCCGGCTGGGGTGAAACCTTATGGTATTGGCAGCCTCGATGGAGCTCTGCTCAAAGAGCTTCTCTGTGAGGTATGAAGACATCTATGTTTGATTTACCATATTTCTGGCTTTTCTTTTTGCTCTGAGTTATGTGTTCTTTGTCCAAGATTTTTCACTGGTTTACGGCTGTGTCAGTCAGTCTAATAAAAAGATATTGCATCTTCTTACTAATGATTCCTCTCCTATGCCCTTAGACCCTTACAGCAGCTATTAAAATCCTTGCATTAAGCTCTGTTGTTGTTGGTACTACTTTTTCTATGAAAGCAGTTAGAGTTCACTCTGGTAAATATCTTTTTCTTCAGGAAAGTAGTAATTCTGTGGATACATAGTAACAATTATTATCATTTCATGCAGATTGAACACTTTTTTTTTTACCTTTTTAGGAAAGGGTAATGCATTTCATAATAATTTATGCAAGCAAAAGTAGCTCTTCTTTTAGAAACGTTAATGAAAAAACTCTAGTATAGATGCAGTTTAAATGATTTCCTGATCTTTGTATTGTAAGTTCCTATGAACCTGATAAATACAGCATGATGGTACCTTATCATCTTATATAAAAAAAAGCATTCACCCATGATTTTGAAAGAGGGATTCTTTTGTCTGCAATAAAAAAGTATCAGTTCAGTGGATCTTAACATGCTTGCAGTTTGGTTTTCCTAGACAAGTATTAGTTGCTGTTGAAATGGCCCTCACAATACAATCTTGCCAAAAAATTATCATGTTTTTATAATGCTCACAGAGCGCTTGTGCTAAGCAGGCAAAGACTGATGGATAAATCTCTCTGCTCTGCTACTTAGAAGTTGAACTAACGAGGCCAGCTGAAAGTGCCAGGTTTTTGGCTGTGGCTTCTGTAGATATAGAGTCTTTGAGAGTGTTGCCTACAGAGTGAAGGTCCTCTGAAATCCCAGAATATCTGACACCAGTACTTAATCCTCATTGCCTCCACATCACTATTAATGGACATGGCGTTATGGCATGTATGTTTTATTTGCAGAGCTTTTTCTCCTTTTAAGGTAGTGGGGGTTTTTTGGTCCGCTCTTATTTTGTTTGCATTTTTTATTTAAAGAATCTAAATCAAATGTTGTGCTGAATGCTGGAATGTCTACAGGGAACAATAAAAGTACGTGTGCATATTCTTCTTTCTCCTTCTCCATCAGATATTTACATAATCATTAGCAAACTGCTAATTTCATAATATTGCTGTTAGACAATTTAAGTGAACTTGATCGGAATGCTCTAGGAATTATGCAGTGTTTATATGTTTGGAGATTTCCAATTTTAAAAAAGAAGCCCTTTTTTTTCCTTTCGAAAAAGCCCTTCTGTTTCTCACCTTAAATAAATAACTTTAAAGCCAAAGGTTTTCCATGGACACTGATCAAAGATAGTGTTTCTTGGATTTGACCACATTCTTGTTTTCAGCAGTGCACATACAGGAGGGAAGGATGCATAAAATTAAGGAAAAAACCTAAAATCCTTCCTAATTGAAATTCAGCACTCTCCCAGGATTCTTAATTTCTGTTGGAAGAACTGCAATTGTGGAGCAGTTTATCAATCAGACAACTCCAAACAAAATATGCTGAGTTAAACAGCAATATTAACAAATTAACGGGATAATATTTGCATGTGCTTTCATTACTGTGGTTAGGCATTCCTGCATGAAGCTTAACAATTTGACTTATCCTTTCAGCTTCCTCCTCCTGTTTTGTCTTTTGAACCTTACTAATAGCATCCATCTCCTTCAGAAAGAAACGCCATTTGTTTTCTCCCTTCTTATTGGCTATATACTATGAAACCAAAGTCTACTGAGTTCAAGTCAGAGGTCCAGGCAAAAGAAGTGAGGTGCTCAGAAACCCTTTAAAACAAAGGATAAATTTTAAACTCTACAAAGTTAAAGCTAAAGCAAGAGAGTTTACTACAATATTAAACAGGAGCTCCAACTATCCTCTCTGCTCCAGCTATCCTGAAGTTCATCCAAAAAGCATCCGAAGCAGCAACTTTGCCATTGAAAGTCAGAGCTCAGGTTTTCCAAATGTGTCCTATTGAGCACTGGGGTCACTAGCAGAGCTCCAGATGTTGGTGTGTTTTGGGGCAAGAGGAGGCAGTTTAAAGTTATTCTCTGCTTTTGTCAGCAGATCTGCTCCCTCCCTCCTCTGGGTGGCTAAACTCCAAGTTCTGTTTTCCCTGATCTCATGGTGGGATGGCTCAGCATGCTGAAATGATTTTCTGCTGCTACAATGACATGAAAAAGTTGGAGGAATCCAAGTGCAAGAGCTGACACGTGGTATACTGAGTGTATGACACCACTATGACAAACAAACTTTGGGTAACACAAGTACTTTCAAACGCATCAGAGATTTGCCTGAATTCTCTTATGTAACACAGAGGATACTATAACCAGACTTTCCCTCTTTGGCTATGATTTCAGAACAGCCAGATTTACACTTTGATGTATTCACTCTTAGAGACTATAGCTCGCCTGCTAGAAAGACCTGTATGACCCTCTTGGATACCAGCAGAGAGCAGGTTAGATGGTAGACTTCTCTCTTGCACAAAAAGGGAAACAGCAAGAAACTTCAAGATGGTCCTTTCTTATCACAGTTTGCAGTGAGGAAAGAATAGATCAGTGTGTCAGGCTATTATTTAGCTGTGCTGTGACTGACGATTGAGGGGTGTTGCTTCTTGTAAGGCTGTGAAGGCTTCTATGTCTGCAGAAATAACACACAGCAAAAAACCGAGTCGGTTGGCCGGAGTGATGGGTATTAAAAACAATCTTGAATGAATAGCTTGTTTAATAGAAAAAATGTTAAATACAATTATTATTTTTCATTTAGGTTTTCAAGACCATGCTAACGGCGTCTATCGGCCACTAATGTCATACAACCTGTAGTCACAGAGTAACCATACACAGAAGTGATCTTTAGTCAACCAGGCTGAACTACACTTCAATAGAGAGGAAAGCTTTAAACTTTAGGTATTCCACATGAACCTCCCATAATACATGTTTTTTAGTGGCTTGCTCTTATTTTATTTGAAGTTTCCTCCCTCTCCCTTCCTGGTGTCCTCATCAAAACTGATCATTTACATATTGTATTTTTACCTGCATTATTTGGACCTGTGGAAAAATATGACTAAATACAGCTTAGGTCTCATCTTTAAAAATATACGAGTTCAACATAACATTTTATTTTCTCCTCATACTTGATCAGGCTTTAGTTTTACTTTAGACACCTAACTTCTTTATGCATTAACGGTGTAACTCCATTTTGGTGAGAAACACTTTGTGACCACTGCAATCTTGTCCACTGCTCAATCCAGCTGCTGTTCATGATCCTTTCCAACAAGTTCCTCATCCATGTCCCTCAGAGAGAGAGAGCATGCCTTCCTACCCGCCTAGCATGACCGGTGGCAGCAGTCAGACGTACATTGCTTTGAGCACATGAGAGTCACAGCGACAGGAACCTGGACGCCTCATCGCTGCTTCAGTTCACAGCTGGTAGTTACAGCCACTCACTGTAATCTCCTGCGGTGATAAGCAGGATTATCTTCACTGATGGCATCCAACAAAACATTGCTTTCCTTCCTATTGCTCCTGCCAGCTCAAAGAAGGAAAGAGGTATCCAGGAGAAGCAGCACTGAAGGATGCCTGTAGAGACAGGCAGCGGAAAGTCTCATACAAGAACCATATGTTTCCGCTCTTACTTGCTGCTCCCTAACTAGTCTCCAGGAATACATCTTGTGAGGGGTGTGCTGCTTCATGGGGATGAAGGCTGTGTCTACACTAGCTGGTAAGACTGTTCCCTCAGACACCCGAGCAGGGGATGTATGTGGTCCAGCTCACGTTTAGCGTGGGGTTGGTTCACTGCAAAGGGCTGCGTCAGATGCATTTGGACATAGTCCTGTGAGCCAGTTTCATCCCAGCGGATCCCGACATGCTCTGGCTTTTGTCCTTACCCTTCAGTAAGAGGAAGTTCTGGATTAAATTCCCATGTTGCTCATGCAACATGTTGCTTTTTCCTCTACCACTCTTTTTTGTGTGGGTTGCTTTATTCATTTCATGTGGATGCTGAATGTAATGGCCCCTGTTGGTGAAGGACTAGTACCCCTATCACTTAGACCATTAATCCTGGGGTGACTAAGTGAGCAGCACCTGGCTGATCATATTATTTAACTGGTCTCCCAGCCACCCAAAACTGTCCCCTGGTATAATTAAGTTTCAAAAAGAAGATATATCATTTTATGATTTGAAGATCCCGAGCAAGATTCTAAACATGGCATCACGGCAGATGCATATGACTTGCAAGACTAACAGAATTCAGCTGCAACCTTTATGAATCTGTTTAATTAGCATCATTGGGAAAAAATGCTATGAATTCACTGTGGAGGGGTGCATCTATACATATGTTATCTCAAGTATTTTCTTTTTAGCAGAGAAAATATTAAGCTCAGACTGTTATGAACAACCTAATTTGTCTGGGCATGTGATATTCATGAGGAACAGATAAAAGAAAAGATTTAATAGTTTCAGTCCTTGGCAGTGTATTTTATTCCAGTAACCACACAGAATTTAAGCTCTTTGTGTTAAACTTGAACAAAGCTAAACAGAAGAAAAGAGAGATCATGCTGATTTTCACAGCCAGTCAGAAGAATCTTTCTGGAAACTTAAAAAGGATGAAATATTCCCTTCCCCAGAAAACTTTCTTTAGGATGAGTAAGCTCCCATTTGTGGGGTTCCTCTGAGGTTGTTCAGAACAAGAGGGTATCTCTCTTCTTGATCAGTCGAGTGGTTGCCAAGTACTGAATGCCTGATACTGCAAAGCAAACAGGATTATTATTATTATTATTGTTATTATTATTATTATTGTTATTTGGAAGAAATAGTGCAATCTTGGACAGGATTCCAACCGTGAACATACAAACAGGCACTCTGGTACCTCCTGCAACTGAGTTTCCCACAAGTTGCTTTATAAACATTTTTCTACCATCTTTTGTGCAAGTATTAGATGAATTCCCAAAGTCAATCTTTCTGGTGCATCCATCATGTTTCATTTTTTGCCAAGTTTTTTAATCAGACTGAGTATAAGTTGTCTGCTAGTGAAGCAGAGAGAATAATAATTTGTGAAAGTATTGGCACCACTAGACCATAACTTAGAGGGTGTGTTAAGGCTTATAGATGTACTGGAGCATAGAGGAAGAAAATGTGAGAGCAGTATTCTGGACAATCAGAAGAGAAATAATAGTTAAGCAATAAGCTCATGCTGTCTTGAAGCACCTTTACTTTGATAGCTGGATGTGGCCAACCACACAGGAAGGAATAGTCTGAGCAGCTCTTTTCCTCGCTTGCTTTGTCTGACTTCCTTGGCTCCGCTATATGTGTAACAAAATTAACATTTTGTGCAGAAAAGAACGGTGGAGAGGTTTTACAGTAACCCTATGATCAACCTACCATGCAAACGGGGGATAAAGAGCCGATTTGGCCTCAATCTTTCCTATGCTTCCTGTTGGCAACATACCTATTCTTCCTCGTCAGAGCTGAAAAAGCCATGAACCGTGGCAGAGATCCAGGGGAAGGATTTCCAGCAAAGAAAAAGAAATTAGTGGACAAATGTAATATTCAGTCAAGTGTTGGTAAAGAAATATTTTGAGAGTTTGCTAAACTTCTCCTCAGCTCCCATGCACTATTAAAGTCACTTGAAATTAATAACTTTTTGGTACTGGCTGGCAGCTGAAGAACTTCTATGAAGATGAATTAACTAAGAAATGAGGGAAAAGCTCGCATCAGAACATAATGGCATTATAATTTGCACAAGAACATTAGTCAGAGAGGAAATTATTACTAAATGCTACAAAAGAGTCCTATAACAAAGGAATCTTATGGGAGGAAATGTTCAGAGTTTTTTATGGTCTGTTCTCTATTTCAGTGCCTGATGTAACAACTAGCTCTAATGTGCACAGTCAAGGTCATTCAGTGGAACTTGAGCCAGCAGCCATTTGTTCCAAAAGTCCCTCTATTTCTTCTCAGGTCTTACTGAATTCCTGAAAGATTTTCTTCCCATTGTTTAACAGAGGCTGTGTGAGGTCTAGGAGTTGTCTCCTATTCTTTTCTTTTTATTGCCTTCTTTATAATTCTCATTCTCTGTTTTCATTACCCCTACACATCTCATTCTCTCTCACAGATGCTATATGCGAATTCTCCATGTCCCAAGAGGATAAAAGTTGTAGATATAGGTGCAAAAATTTTGTCTTTATTTTCACTGTTTTATGCATCTTCAAGATGTATTGCTTCTGTCTGTATTTCTCCAGTGTGCTCCAAAATCCCAGTAACTTTCTGTAGCTGGGAAATTTTCTCAAGCCAAGAAAGCTGGCTAGAAGTCGTGATGTATTTTGCCTCCTACTTGTGTGTCTCCACACTTGTGAGTTGTAATATTTGGAGTGTAGTTTAGGACGGTGCAGCATATCACCTTGGTTAAAAAGGCTGAACCTTCGGACTTCATTGTCTCATGTAAAACATGAATCCTTGAGCTTTATATACAAAAATTCCTCTTAGACGTATCACTGCCACTTATTGGAGGCATCTGAACACACCAGCATGTCATCTTGGAAACCTGCCACAGATCCTAAAACCAAACCAGCAGTTGTAAATTTAGTCTAGAGTTGGGCTCTTCCTTTGGCAGGATGAAGGGAGCGAGAAGAGACTCGAGCACCACAGCCAGTCCTGTCCTAGGGAAAATGGGAACACGGCTCTTGGCTGCGCGGCCGGTGAGGTGACAGCCATGAGCACTTCCTAGCCGTGGTTATCAGGATCTGCGAAGACTTACTGCAGGCAGTTAGTCTGAATTCACACACCCCCAGTGCTCGCCTATGTAGGTGTACACTAATTTAAAGAAGCAATATTTCTAAGTGGTTCCAGACATTTGGATCGAATGAATTAATCCAAATTCTTTCACAGAATGGATTGCACTAGAATAACTCTGTTCACTCAGCAAAATATCTGTTTTCATTACTAGTTGCTATGATAATATATTGCTGGCATTTTCCCGGTTATTTCCTGATTATAATATATCTCTGAGCTAAATTAAAGTGTGAAATTTTCAATGTGGAGTTTGGAGTCCTAGCTAGAAAAATGATTAAAACTTTTCAGGTTAAATCAGATCAGCCCAATCTTTAATGCAGAATTTAAAAACAGATAATCCTCTGTTTCATTTTCACCTTCCCTCAGAAATGGCTGTGTTACTAAGGGATCTTTCAAACCCCTGACGTTCCAAGCAACTATACATGGAAAATAGGTAGTTTATAAAAAATCTCTTTCCCATCTCCAAAAATTAACTACACCTGTTCTTATTCAGGAAAGTAAGTGCCATTAAATCATGAAATTGCTTATGATAAAACCAAAGAAAGTGTGAGTGAAAATGTAAACACAATGAAGACTTGGTGGTGCCAAAATTAAAGCTTATATTACACCAGCTGATAGCTAACTGGAAGTCAGAAATATGATACATTCAAATAAACAGTTTGAGATTAATCTTCAGCTATCTGGCAGAGCATGAATTAAAGCAAATTTCAAATAACGTCAACATCAGTTTAATTCTCCTTCCCTTACACCCTCTTCCGTTCCCCAGCCTTATACACATGTTTTTAGTTGAATCACGAGGTAGGGGATGGACTTTCAGCTGCCAGCCGGTGGACCCACTTTCACATGCCCAGACGTCTGGGAGAACGCTATTTTAACAGGAAATTCCCCAGGTCATCTGGAAAAGGAACAGGACTCTCCATCATTTGCCAGCTGCGCTGCCTTCAGAATAGATCACTGTGAGACCTTGGAGTTGTTCATGTTTGTTATTTATCTCAATTTCTAGAAAAAAAGCTATCTGATGTTTGAAATTCAGGTTTGTCTTAAGGCTCTCATTACTGTATATCACCTTTTGTTTTGTTGCAAAGAGCTGCATGCCAAGCAAAATTGAGTAGTGTTTGGATTTAATATTGGAGCAAGGGCAGATCATACAGAAAATAAAAAACACTCCCCTGTTGTGCAAGAGATACTTATATGGCTCTGTTCACTTGAAAATCTGTTCTCGTTGATCTTAGTCTGACTCTCTGCAGGGTTTCCTTGGTCAAGGAGGCTAAAATTGATTCAAGGCCCAAAGCTCTTCAGCTCAGTGTTGACAAAACCTAGAATCCAACGTCCTTGTGTCAACACACTCTGACTTTCTTGGATCTTCAAACCACATTTTGCTGTATGACCAAAAATGGAAGGTGGATCACAATGAGAAACATATGGCTGGGAATGGAATTTCAAACTGAAGGAGAAGAAAGGAGGAGGAGGAGGACGGAGATTGAGAGGAAAAGAGCAGAGGAAAGTAGAAAATGAAAAGAGAAATTAAATTTAGGCTCCTCTATTAGGATGAAGAAAAACAACACTCTCAACTCTTCTGGTGACCTTACATGGGAACCTCATAGAGCTTTGTTTTTATGACTTCTCCCTCTTGTATTTATTTCCTTTCACTGTTATTTCTATAATGTGCTATACATTAGATTTGGGGGTGAGCTGGAGAGCTACAAATTTTGAATTATTTACCTGCTTTCCAGGGTATTCCAAAAGGGTGTGCAATATGTTTGAGTATAAAGGTAGGAGCAGCTTTTTAAATTAAGAAGTTTGGCTATGACTCTGTAGTTCAAGGCTATTCACAGAAATGTCTAAAACAAAAACTCATCCAATTAGTTCATAATTAGAGCTGACTGAAGGGCAACAACAGTTCTGCTATGTGGCAACTTGTGAGGTCCAGAAATTTGGTTTTGCTCAAACATGGCTTTATCTGTTGGGAATTTAAAAATGTCCACTTTTCATTCTGACATGGAACGAAGTTCGGGGCTTTTTGCTTGTTTTTACAAAATATCGATGTATTTTTACAGGGAAGAGAAACAGACTTTCATCGAGCTGTGCTTCATAAGGCTTAGTTACAAGAAAGGACAATGCATGGGCAGTACCCCTTACAGCGCCTGCCCATACATGCAAGGTGCCCCTGGCTGTCCCTGAAGACAGCGTTGGCCAACGTTAATGAATGCAGAGGGGTTCCTCAGATGGGTCCCACCAAACCCACTGCCCTTCCGCCTTGGCGAAGCTCCGCAGCATGACCACGAGTCCTGCCAAACAGACATGAGATGCTGAAGGCAGCCAAGCATAAGTCAGGCTGGGGAAGGAGAAAACACATGGGCTGAAAGCCACCCACCCTGTGAGGACCATATGGTCTGCTGATCACCCTCAGGAGCTGGGAAACCAGCCGGCAATGAAATCACTGGCTGGGGGCAAAGGTAGGGTGGCTGCAGGGAACCAAGTGATGCCCTTTGTGGTCACACTGGTGAATTCCCACGCGGTCCTGGTGGCTGCAGACTGACTGGTGCCGGCTCCCGGGAGGATGAGAGCGGGTTGGCGTTGCGGTGACATTGGAGACGCCACGAGGTGGGGGGTAAAGGGACTTGTCTCAGAGGCCGTCTCGGAGGAGTTGCCTGGCTTCTGTAGATACAGGTTTCAGCTGGGGCCGCTGCCCTATGGGGGCACTGATTTCAAAAATTGCTCTGCATTTTTTGACCAGGTTGCAGGAGGGTCATGTCTTACAGCATCTAGATCAGTACAAGGTGCCCTGTGTGTAGATAAATAAATTTATCCTGTGCTGTCCGTTGTCTTTAGAGTGATAGATGCTGGCTATTCAGAGCTGAGAAAAATCTCTTTGTATCATATATAGCTGCTATTATCATGTGTTAAGTAGTCTTTTATTTTTATAAGGACCACAGAATCCAGGACTTTGCTGGCTGGATTGAAGCATTATGTCCCTTGCTGTAGCTTTCCAAACTGCATCATACAAAGAAAAAGGGAAAAACAATACCAAATAAGAGATGCACATGATTCATACCAAATTCCCTGTTTCTAAAAATGATGATGCAGTGGAGATGCTACCATTACGCTGCTTCAGACCTAATAACACTTGATAGCCAAAATCATCTCCCTTATTTTGGCAACATTCCCTGTGAACATCATGGGAACAATGGCTCGGAGGTAACATTTTAAACGCAGTGGCTGCTACTGGACCCTGTTTCTAAATTTACTATACGCCGACCCTGCTCTCATCTAAATCGTTAACAAAGTTCCCGTTGATTGCACTGAGTGGTAATAATTGAGCTGATGTAAGTGATTCTTGAGATTTTAGGGGTAGAACAGAAAATCAGGTTACTACTGACAGATGCTTTTTTACATGATCTTGACAGCGTAAAGAGATTTTTATACGGATAAAGAGTGTGGTTAAACACTGATGTAAGTGTCAATCTGCACTAAGATTTCTACTAGGGAACCAGATTACATCTTTAATGAGTAGCCATACTAGATGCAATAAACACACTTCAGATTTTGATTTATAAAATTAACTTGATATGACATTGGCCAAGGTTATGTGAATGTTAACTCTTTTATACAAATGGATATCTTCGAGCATTCTGAATTTGTTTACTTTTCAAAAAAAAATAAAATAACTCATCTGGTTTGGACAGCCTATTAAACACTACACAGTACAGACTCCTTCAAAAATAGCATAAGCTAAACATTGATGGTTTTTAATAAACCAGACTTAAACACTGAGTAAGTTTAATAAAGCGGATACTTAAGACAAGCATAATGAAAGGTGAAGGTCTGTTTTCTTTTTATTCCATTTCTTAACCTCTACTCTTCAATCCTATGTTTGGTTTGGGGTTTAAAAGAAATCATTCTCTCAAATGAAGTAATAAGAGAACTAGAGTGAGGAGCCGACCTGTGCAAAGAAATTTATTGCAAAGAAACTAGCAGGCAGGGGGAAAAAGTTCCTACATTAAACTACAAAACAGTAAGTGCTAAGACTTTAATAACTTTATTGCAATGAAAATGTTTTTCATAGAGTCAAAACAGATTAGTTGCAAGAAAAAATATTTAGTTCTTCTACTTGAAGCCAAACAGTGAAAATTTCAGTTAATCTAAATAGATTTATGGCTCTCATCATAGTCTGTTCCCTCTGATGATTTGGCACCTTTTTTCTGTAACCAAACACCTTGAGACTGTACTCAGACCAGAGAGAAAAGTGATCGCGTGTGCCCTGCTGCCCTTCCACAGCCTCCTGTCTCCCGTCTCCCTCTGGGTTCTCTCCGGCTCGGGTCCGTGCCACCGCCATGCACTCGCATGTTTCTAAGCGCTGGTTGGGAGGAGGTGCGTGTAAATCGCTGCCCCTTCTTCCTCACTTCTACAATTTGAGGAGATATTTGACTTCAGATTTTATGATGCATTGCCCCATTTTACATTAGTAATTTTTGCAGCTGCCTCTGATTTTTTTGCCAGTACTACCAGGCCTCGGTAAATGCAAAGAATTTCCCCCAAAACTTCTGTCCCTATTGAAAACAGCCTTGTGCTCTGAAGATTTCAAGCAGAATTGTTTCCTTTATATGTGTTTAAAAGTTACAGATATATATTAAAAAAAAAAGATTCATATATCCTGGTTGGTAAGACAGTCCGTATGTCATGAGATTTTCAATTGTTTTTGTTTTCCTGCAAGTAGGTATATAACTCCCCTCTTAGCTATCCTACACAAGCTTAGGATTCAATGGCTGATGATCTGAGAATAAAGCTTAATCAAGCTTTTGAAAAAAAATAGTCAACAATTTGAAAAGCGTTCGCTTTTAGTTATAGTAGTGTCAGTCCTATATTTGACTGCAGGTTGCATTCTTTTTTTCCTCTGTGTGTGGAAAACCATTTTCCTATGCTCCTACTGTTAACAACTCTCTCAATACTTTAAGTAGGAACATGTGTTGTCCGAGAGACCGCGTTGTCTTTCCTGAGACGTTTCACCTGTTCACTGTGTTATTCCGAATTCATGGAAATAATTTACGGTTGCCGTTTTCCTGAAACAGAAGGAGAACCTCCTTTGAAGGACGATGAAGAGGCCTGTGGGGCTGAGGCGGCCCGGAGGAGGGACGGCTTTCCCCCTGACCGGAGAGGACGGGCCGTTCCCAGAAAGCGCGGCCCTGCTCTCAGCTGCGAACCAGAAACCGGCTTGCTTTCTCTTTAGCGCCGGACTGAGAAGAAAAAGAAAAAACTTTCATGTTTTTCCAGCCACGATGTTGATAGGTAACTCTGGGAAATTCTGGTTACAAGGCAGCAGCGGTTTGGGGAGTTTTGTTTTGGTTTTTTATTAGTTCACTGCGACAACAATCTTAATGCTTTAGGGAGTGGGCCTGGCTGGAGAGGGGGACTTTTTGGAACTGTGAAAATGTGAAAGTCCTGTATAATATCACTCTATTGGTTCAGACACCACTTCTGACAAGACTGACGGTGATAACATGCAGAGATGAATTTCAAGTGACTGTTTATACTAGGTAATCTTGTCGCAGAACATCAGAGGAACGTGATCCCCTCCCCAGCCATGCGCGCCTTCCCGGCCTCGTCCCAGCGGGAGCTCACGTATAATGTCAGGTAAGCCCCGCTCTCTGCTCAGTGGATCACTTATTTCTGCCACTTCAGCTGCAACTCCTGAATTTGTCATGTGGCAAGTTAAATAACTCCGCTCCCGATCCCAAAGAGCTTAGCTGTTGAGAAGATTCAGTGCAGAACTGTAGATACTCTGAGAAAACAAATACCATCCATCTAATTGGGTTCCCAACTTCTCTGCATATGTGGAAAAGCTAAGATGCTTTTGACTGTGTACCCACTGCATTTTTAACTCCTTGCTTGCTCTACTTGTGCTACTCTCCCACATTCTCCTTGTGGACCATGTGAGATGCCATGTCCAGAGCGGTATCACACAATATGCTTGCACGAACGTGGCCGATGACTTCTCCTATTCTCACGTGTGCCATGTTCAGTACCAAGGCCCTTTCCACCTTGGCTGTCCCTCTTTCAGACCTCTACTCTGCAATTTCACAGTCTGCATGTCCACATTTGTCCCTGCAAGGACCATGATTGTGCTCAGTGGGCGTCTCCAGGAGGAGCTGCCACAGGGGAGCTGAGACCTGAGCGTGGCACAAGCACGCTGACCCCTGTGCCTGGGTTAGGGACTGCCTGCACAGAGGCGGATGGCTCTTCATGGTAGTCCTGAAAGCAAGGGTGCTGTGAGCTAGGTTGGAGGGGATGCAGCATGTGCAATGGAGGGTGTGAGCATCTGAGGATGTTTGAATATTCCCCCTCCAGGCTGGTATAGGCAGGATATAAATGTCTGCTGTGTCTTCATGTTATGGGAAAGAGGGATTGCGATGGCAGCCTTGAGCAGATGCATTATAACTGAAGTCATACATCTGGATTTTCTGGATTATTTTTATTTAAATGCCTTTTATTTAAGTTTATTCTATCCAGAAATAGCACAGATATATTGTCACACTGATTCTTCTATGATGGTGCATATAACAACTTATGCATATCATGCCACATAAATTGTACATCAGTTGCATGAGGGATCCTGATCCTTCAGTTGTTGAAGAGGATGCAATTGGGTTAATCTAATTTAGGTATTTTGAATTTTTCTCTTGAGGTGTTTCTTCACAGTCAATACTGAGAAACTGAGCTCTTTTCTTTCTAGTAGTATGAGAGACCTACCGTATGCAGTAAAACTTCTGTTGTTTGGGGTTTTTTTAACAAAAATTATGTCTTAATATTTAATGCCTTTGTAAAGAACTTGGTCATCCAGCGAAATATGGAAGAAGATATTGCAAATTGGGACTATTCATACCATTTACCAAATGCCTTACACCTTTTGAAGGACTGCTCTGAGCAGAGCTCCTGGGAAAGAAACACAATGGCTGTTCACTGCAGCCCCACATTTCCTTGATTGTGACACTGGGACGCTTTATTCGTACAGCTGGACTGCAGCTCGGGAGGTGGTGGAGCGTACAGCTGTGCTGACTCAACACCGGCGCGGGAGCCCAACTGTGACGGTCACACTTTGTTTGCAGTTTCCTCCCTGCTACCAGGGGAGAGTTGTCACCCGGCAGGGCGGTGCGGACGCCTTTCCCTCCCCACAATGCCTGTCCTAGGCAGGGGCATCCGAAAGCCTCCAGAAAGTCCCAAGATTTTCCACCCATTCATGCGGGAGGGTGGCAGTATCCTGTAACAGGGTGGACAGGCTCCTGAGACAGGGGATTTATCTGCCCCACGTAATGATGCTCGGAGAGGCTGGAGGCAGCTCCAAAGAAGGTTGTGCGCAGATGCTAACTTGGGGCCCAAAAGCAGTGGTCACGTAGGTGCCACGTTGGGCTCGTGTCGGGAAGCTTGCAAGCAAGCACAGCCGTACCCTGCAAGCACAGCCGTACTGTTTCTAGCTCACACCTTTGGTTCTGTGGAAATGCATTGCGCACAGTATGCATACTCTTTGGTAGCCCCATATGTTTTATATGCCAGCATTGGTACCTGGCTCCTCTAGTTTTCTTCTTTGTCCACCTCCTTCCTTCAATTCCATGTTTTCTTTTCTCTTTTTTTTTTTTTTTTTTTCCCTAGGCTAGGTTTGTGGTGGGCATAATGGAATGAGTTAAAAGGTGCCAAATTAAATTAGTTCACAAATTTGGAAGAAAGCCAGTCAGGAAATAGCAACTGCCTTTATAAAAAAACATGAGAGAGGGAGAGAGAGCGAGAGAGGGGAGGATCTGTCTGCCTGTGTGCATGTGCAAATGGAAACCCTGTGCCCAAAACCAAAGTCAAATTATTATAAATGTTTTGGATCGATGCAACACATTTGTGAGTGATTTCTAATACTTCTTCCTGGAAAAATCCCTTGTTTGTTCATAGAACCAGCCAGATGTACAGCACTCATTGGGAACACAAAGGATTAATTTCTGTGTTGGTATTTTGTATGTTCAAAGGTTATGTTGCTATGCTGATGAGTGAACGAGCTACTATCTGTACCTTATTAACTTGATGTAAGAGTGCACGGTAGGAAATAAGTGCAACACATTCAGCCCTCTAACTACATAGTAATGGTCTACATTGCTTTAGTTCTCCTCTGAGCTTAGTAATGCAGCAGCCATGAGGAAATCTTTCCAGCTACAGCTTGCCTTCGCTTTACAAGTTGATCTCATTTCATTTGCTCATGTGACTTCCAGCAAAGTTAAATCTGCGGAGGCTTCCTCTCACTTCATTTCACCCTGAACTTAAAATAGTCAAAAACCTTTTATATGGCTTGCAACAGAAAACAGCCGTGGTGGCTTTCAACCAATTACATCATGATTATGCGGTAATCTGTGTTTTCTCTATGTTCAAAAATGTATTTTTTGCCACAAGTGCCTGTTATAGTAGATTTATGGAAGAAAAAAGGGCACACTTTCTGCTTTGTAAACTGAGTATTTTATTATATTAGGGGCTTGCCAAAGTTCTCCTAATATATTTTGTGTCAGACTGTTGTGGGAAACAGTACAAAATGGAATACATTTCTTACTTTCTCATGATTACTAATCTCTGAAGAAAAATACGGATTATACTCCACCAGCTTATTCTTGGTGCAGCACTAAACATCTATATGAGATTGTAACTCTTGGGTAAATTTACTGCACTCCTTTAATTCTCTGTTATCAATGGCACAAAATGTATTGAAATACATTGCTTGAAATATTGAAACTGTGTTTATTAAATATGTTTTGAATCCTTTGCATGTATGTACCTCTACTGAAGGTCTTCAGAGTTCTTTACAATGGCTACCTTGCACTTTATTTATTCTACATTTATAAACTATATACTGTATTCTACATAATATATATTAGATACATTACACATGTTACATTAGTATAAAGTAAAGTATAAAGCTAGAAATCAGGAGAAACTAGGTAAATGACTTGCCAAAGCCAGAGAACAACGGCGGCAACATTAACGGTGCAATGTTGACAGTAAAAATCAGGAACTGTGATTCTTGGACCTTTATTCTAACCATTAAGCAGTAGTTTTCAATTCTACATTGGCATTTTATAAAGGTTTTGGAGAGGAAATGCACAATGAAACTGCATTGAGGAAGTCTTCTTCAGCTTCCCAAATCTGAAGTACTTTGATGGAAAGTACCATATGACCACAGATCCTTTAGAGACTCGATAACGTGATAAAGGCAAGTAAATGAATAGGTGGTCTTCGGTATGGCAATAAATGGTAGCCAGAACAGTAGTTATCTTGCTGCTTTCTCCTTCCCATGCTCTTTTCCAGCTTTCAGCATCCTAATGATATTGATCACTGACCGTAAGAAAAAAAGAGAAAGTCACTTTCTTCGTATGAAATTGAAAATGCTTGCTAAGGCTGAGACGAGGGGAAAAGGGTAATTGGCTGTTCAGACTTTGCTCATCTTTGCTCATAGTGTAACAGATTAAGTGACAAATTTCAGCTAATCTCGTAAGTGGATGGATGAAGGTCACTCAGTCCCAGAAACTGACTTCTAGACTGGCTGAGCAGTAAAGTGGATTGCTGAAAAGCCTCTTTGCTCTGAAAATAAAGAGGGCCCTAATCAAAATATTGGCAATTGACTGGACAGAGGAGCACTTGTTCCACTAAGAGGAGAGATCAGAGCATCTTTCAAAAGAGAAATGCTTCTGGAGTTCAGTATGGGACCTGACACCATTGGGTTCACTTTAGATCTCAGCTTTCTGCTCGTGTTTCTCCTCATCTTCCTTCTCAGTCACTTTTATTTCTCATATGTGAAGATCCCTAATAGAACTAATGCTTAATAATTTCTAAGCCTCTGGCCTAGCACTTATTTACAATGATTGCAGCTAAAATCCTTTCATGAATTACTCCAGAGTTCATAGCTCCTGTACTTAAACAGGAAAGAGCCATAAAACAGACTGTGTAAAGATATCCAGTGAGACATCTTTCATGTGTTTGCGAACTGAGACTCTTTTCATCTACTTGGCTTTGAAACAACATTTACCTGTTTCACATAGCTGAATGACCAAATTCTGGGCACTTTGGGATGCTTTTCCGAGATGCCTTCCCTCACTGAGATCAAAATGATAAAAGTAATTAATCTGTCTTACATGGCATTGATAAGGGGTTTGTTTAGCCATAGCAAAGTAGCGTTTTGTGAACAGCATCTTGAGTTCCAGGTTTCCTTTTCTCCATGGTACCATTGCGTCTATTTAGATGCACTCATCCAGAGGTGCTGGCTCTTTTGCGGTCTACGTCACCAGTCTCACAAGTGTTTTTAAAGCAACCAAGAGATGTATTAGAGCATTTTGCTTCATGTAGGTCCCTTGAAGGTGTCCTAATGGTGAATAAAAATCAGATAAAAATATGAGACATCATGCATAGCGTGTTTCTAAGAGGAAAATGGGCCTTTGAGTTTTTGGGACTGGGAGATAGATTGCATCTCATTTAAATGAATACTTTGCTTCATTATTTAAGTAGACAACCTTGGGAAAACCTCATATTCTGAGCTTTATTTCAAGTTCAAGTTAATTATTCATATGATTATTTTTCTTTCCTAGGTACCACCTTTCTCCATTCCATAGTCTGACAATAAGTAATATATCTAACATGCCTGTACTTTTGGAACAAGAAAAACACACTCAACAGTGAACTTATTTTGTGTATGGCAATCAAAGTTCAATAAATATAAGGAATTGATCTGTTTTTCATTTATACAAACCCAAAAATGTATTTAAGAAAATTCAGTTTCCTTTATATTTTACACTCTTTAAACTCCAACTTGGCTTTAGTGACTTTTTTTTCCAACTTAGAACCTTGTTTGCCAAGATTCAAACTGAGTGAATTTTTATTGCACATTTATAAACCATTGAGGGGGGAGAATTATATAATGGAAAAAAGTTGAAATAGCCTTAACTCTAAAAGTGCAAATAGAATACAGCACCCATTAGAGAGAAAAAAAAAGGTCATCACTAGTATTTTCATTGACACGCTCCTATAATGCTTTAAAATGCACCCAGGGTGCATTTCACAGGTGGAATCAATGAACATAATTAAGGAGTAATGACCAATGGGGAGGGTATTTCCTGACAGCTAATGAGTAGTTGGGGTAAAAGGTATGGTGAAACCACCAGACCTGAATTTCACAGGTCATTAACGGCCAGGAAATGCCAAACTCGAAGGTCATCATTACAAATGCAAGGTGTGAAAATCCAATAATTAATATTTTTATATATTGAAAATGTAGCTATGGAACTGTTCATTGCATCTGATACATGTTTCTGTTTATGGGACAGGCCTTCTCCTTGTTGGCTGCAGGTGGCTCATCCACGGGAGCCAAGTGAAAGGGCAGCGTGATGTTAGCTGCCCCATCCCATGGAGTTCACAGCATGGGGAAAGTCTGATGGGAGAGCTTGAGACTTTGCTCATGGTCATCATGAAAGAAGACATTAAGGTCATCAGGTGAAGACATTAAGCACAGGAAAATAAGTATGCTACATTTATTATTAGGCTCAGCATTAATTATAAGCAGAAAGTTCATGTTAAAATATCTAGTCTAAAGGTCAACTTCCAGTCTCGAAGTCAGGTTCAAATCTTATTTATCAGCACCCCATTTATGCTTTCCTGCAAGTAAAAATATTCTACTGATTCCCCATCTGACCCTCCTTTCACCAAACTTACTGGGTGCAGGTGGTGGGTGCAAGCAGAATGAGGACATTTTGGAGACAAGAAAGGGGAATTATTGGGGTCCTGATGATGTTCAGGATGTGGTGCTTTGACTCTGGTGGCCAGGTGAGCATCCTGATGCTCCTAGCTGTACGAGAGGAGGAAGAGAGGGCAGAAATACCCAGGGAGATGTCAGCTTTATAATAACCACCCAGGAAAAGCTGGAAAATGTTTGGTCTCTGTTAACAATCATTTGGATATACTTCCAAATTTTTTTTTTTTTGAGCCTGACAGCTGCCAAGACCTTTACCAATTGTTACTTTGCATACTGGGATGCAGGTCTCTGATTATTTATCCCAGCAGAGCACAGCCTCCAGTATTTTTCAGCATAAGCTGTATGGTCAAATCTTTGGCTTGTTCAATGATTTAAATTGAAATACCATCTGGCAGCAATATAAAGTCCAGTGCAGTCAGTCACTGGTGAGAGGTGAAACAGAAGAGTAGGAAAGGATAGGTAAAAAGATATGCCTGGAAGAAAAGTAGTTCTGTCTCAGCAATCGTATCAGGGTACTGCTATTGTCAAAATACTGTCAGGGTCAGTCCAAGAAATTCTACGGTGTGTCTTCTTGGTTCCCTCTTATGGTTAAGTTTTATGAGGGTACTGTTCATGAAAGAAAACACATAACTTTGGGGAAAAGAACCAGGGTTCTCCTATCGTAGGAAACTATTTTCCTGTGGTGGAAGATGACTATTGCCATTTACAAATGCCTAATAATGAAGGGGAACAAATAACATTCATCATAATTCTCTTGAACCAACAATCAGAGACTGTTTAAAGACAAGTGTCTAGCCGTACATGAATTAACTTGACAGAATTAGGAAAATACTATGGAAACTGGAAAATGTACTACATAAAGCTGACTTTGTTTTCCCAATTCATACTCCAGTGCA
Organism: Pelecanoides urinatrix; assembly: GCA_013400755.1. Classification (NCBI taxonomy): domain Eukaryota; kingdom Metazoa; phylum Chordata; class Aves; order Procellariiformes; family Procellariidae; genus Pelecanoides; species Pelecanoides urinatrix. The sequence goes on along the minus strand of VZTQ01013195.1, from coordinate 511,623 downwards.
TTTGTATAATTTTTGTACATAAATGAAGCATTGTGTAATCTGTGTAAATCATTTAAAAGTACTAGGAGCTGTCGTATCTATAGCATGAAGTGTATGGAGCCAGACTAAAAGCTCTGAAGAAACAGTGATGTTAATGTGACGACTGAGAAGTAACCACATATCTTAGCTGTTTGTAAAATAGAAAAATGTTAACTGTTACACAAGAGGCATAATTGTTATAAAACAGCTTTTTCACAGCTTTTGATGACAGTATATATATCTTCATGATTTTGTGTAAATTTGTGCATCAATCTATGCACCAATTTGAGAGCAAACAAAACTTTTGACATTTTCATTTTAATATCTATTTTTCTATTATCACTCTATAAATGGGATAGCAAAATGTTCCCACCTCATGTAGTTTCATGTGACCTTTATTAACTTTTGGTCTTTAATTTGGCAAAATTCCATTTGTAATACATCTTTGCCGTGAACATTGTTTAAACTAATTTTTTCAGGTTTCACAGACAAAATGTTTCAAATACAAGTTTCCCAATGCTTGCTGTGTTCTGAAAGACAGTGATCAGGACAATAGGAGCCTTAGGTTTTGTTCTTTAAATGAAGAAATCCTGTAAAGGCCTCAGATGCTGCGCATGTTCAGAAAGCAAATATCCAAAGGCTCCATACTCAACACCTGGGAAAAAAACTCATGGCAAACTCACTCAAGATACAATGCACAACACCTCTTCCTTATTCAACAAAAGTCTCCTAATTTTAAACAATGGAGTCTTTGCCTGCCTGACATTGTCCAGTAATTCTGAATAACTCTTGTTTATTACAAAATTGTTTTTTTGCTAAGACATTCAAATACTATGAAAGTAAAAAATCAAATAGAGATACAACAATCTCACATAACAACAGGATGGCGCCTCAGTAAGTTTTGACACAAGAATATCCAGAAGCATAAAAATCAGTTGATATTCAGTAAATCAAACTAGTTTTGCATATTGCAGAAAGAGCGAGACTTAAAGAGTTTGAAAAAAGAAGAATGAAATGGCTTTAAAAAGAGGTGAGGGGCTCAACAGAAGAAAGAAGAAGAGATGGTTAAGGGGGAAATTGATAAAATTTCTATTAAAGGCCAACCAGAATGCAGAAGGAGTAATCAATTCATAAGGTTTACTAACCAATTATCCTGTTTGAGGGCTTTCAGGTGGTCCCACATAATACCATGTTTCTTTCCTTTTCCTTGGATAACTGGAGTCCACTATTCCTAGACTGCAATTCCTTATATCTGACATCCACAATACGAGCAGTGGTCCAGATCTCCAGCACAAAACAACAGATTACAGTTTGCATGGGTAAGTAAATAGGAGTACCTGAGCTGAATTTCCTTTAAGTAAGCTGACTTGTGAATTTTGTTCTGGTAATGTGATGGTGCTTTAGTGTCTAGTATGGGTCACCAAAGGGTTCTTTGTTGGGTTTCAAGAATAAATTCATTCAAAATCCTCGTCTCCCTGGGTATCTTCATAGTCCATGCAAAGACCAACCACTTTCCCCGGCTTTTGGCAAAGTATGAAGTACCACTATTCATTTACAGGCCAGGGATATTTGACACTTGGTTGTTAATAGCCTAATAAAAAGCTTTCTCTTGAAAAATAGGGAATATTGATCCAAATTGTAATCCATATTTCTCCATTAAGCTTGATTCCAAGATCATCATTTCAGTGCTCTGTCATGACTGTAAAAAGCTGCTTCACTGCGATGAAACTCACGCTAGATTTTTGTAGGGTGTAGATATGAACCTGGCTTTCTCACTTGCTCCTTTTTAAAAGCATAAGGAACAAGGAAACTAATTTCACCAACTGATTTAGAGCTATGTTTTCCGCAGCAGACAGCTGCTGAAAAAGCACCAACCCACCCATTTGCTGACAGAGGAATCAGATTAATCAGAGAGTTGTATTATTTTCCCCCCTGACATAAGGCTACACAATCTCGTTCTCTGAGAGTTAGATGGGTCAAAAAACTTCTTTCTAGTTAAACTTTTTGGTTAGAAATGGGATTACCATAGGAGAGAGTGGTCCTACAGCAAGTAGGCAAAAACTTCAAAGGCAAATTCTCATTAGAGGTTTGGCAAGTAAAACACGAGAAGCCTCTGCCAAGAGTCCTATGTCCAACGGTGCCTAGCATCCTACGCAGAATGAAGTCTAGTGAAACTTTTGATACCTTAATGAGCTAAAGAGGCCATAAAAAGTAGTGTTTATAACATGTATGTTGTGCCAGAGACCAAAATGAATCCACTTGTTCTCTCCCTGTGTGAAGGATAAAGAGGGAATTCATGGCAGAGAAATAAAAGAAATTACCTCAGGCTTACAAGATTTTTTTTTTCTTTGAAACTTTTTTATATGCCTTATCAATTAATTACCATAAAGTAATGTTTATCTTCGTTACATTTCAGTGGCAGCTCTGGCTCCTTATGATTTCTTTCCAAAGTAAATGTTTGGGCCATTTCGACCAAAACGACAGAATATACCATTTCCATTAAAAAACAAAGTCATAAAAGTCATGTAAACAGCTTTTATAGACTCCGTAGTCACCTATATATGTTTCTGTGAGCGGACCAAAGGACACAGAGCTCTGCCAGAGCAAAAAAATGAGTTGGTGATTTCGGCTGGCGACCTGCACCGCAGCCCGGTGTGGGCGGGCAGGCGCCCGTGCCGCTGCCGTCAGCAGGGTGCCGGTGGCCGGGCAGGCAGGGTCCCAGCTCACCCCTCCGCTCCCGCAGCCGGGGGGGGTCCTCTGCACCTGCATGCCCTCATCCTCACCCAAAGCTGCTGCCCCACGCAACAAGCCTGGGTCTGCTTCCACCCTCGGCCGAAGTTGATGGGAATGGTTTTTGTGAACTTTGGAGTGCGGTGAGATACTCGACATGAAAATTTTCATTAATGGGATGAAAGGCCCGTTGAGAAAACACACATTCTCTCTATGTACTGAGGTAGCCTGTTACGCAGGGAATTTCCTTTTTCTTTTCTTTTCAACAGTATTTTAAATATATTTTTATATTTTTACATTTTTACATTTTATATATATTATTTCTTTATTTTATATTTTATATACATTTTATTTTTTATATTTATTTCCACCTATTTCTATTATGTAACACCACATGCAAAAAACCCTAGGAAACACAAATGTTGTTCTTCAATAGCCATATATTCGTAGGAATATAGCTTGTATATGTCATTTAATATGTATACATATATACTTGTTATACCATCTAACCACTATTCCGCTATCGTTCATGTCAGCAACATGCTGACTATGTCTTGAATTTCAGCCTCTAAAGCAGATCCCTAAAAGCCGCATGCTTACACAGAGGAGGAACTTGCTGTACTATCTTGGAGTTTTTATTATAAGAGAGCATAAATTTTAAAACTCGGAATGTCTTTTGATTTACTGGGCTAAGACTAAGATGTTCACAATGGTTTTAAAGCTTTCTGTGTGAGGATCTAATGTCTATATATAAAAGACTAGTTCAAGCAAGTCGCCTTTACTGCTGTTAACTCATGTAGGTCCAGAAGGTAGCATGAAGATTTCAAAACCAGCTAGTGGTTTAAATCAGTATCCAAGGCTGTGAGCTGTGGTATCCGAGAAAATCAGGACCAGTACGCTTCTACCAGATCACTTTTGCATCAAGGAGCTCTGACAGAAGAGCACAGTGGACACTTGTGCCTCAGAAGTCACCTCAAAGTGAATCTCAAATTCGCTGGTAAAATTTCTCAGATAGATTTCCTCTGCTTAGGGTTGATGTGCTTTGATGGAACTATGTCTTGAAATACGCTGTATAAGCTATGCTCCACTGGGAAATAAGAATATATACTTTCTTAAAATGCATTAATGGTATTTTGAAGTAAAGTTGTAAGGACATGTTAAATGGACTCGCCAGCTGTGTCCCATCTCTCCTTCCCCTTCTCCTCCCATTAACACAACACTAAAGCTCTGAAGCCCTGAGCTTGCCACCTCCTTCAGGGGGATTAATTGTCCCGCTGCAAGGGAAGTTGGGGGGAAAAAAAAAAAAAAGCATAATATTTTGTTGTTCTTTTGTGCACTTTGTATTACTAATTGCAAAACTGGTTTTATGCTGCATGGATGGAAGCTCTTTCCCCACTGAAATAATGTCTATTCTGACTTCACTGGCTCAGTTTAGCTGATTGTTTCAGGCCTTTCCCTAATTTTCCTCTTCCATTCATCCCTAGTGCCTGTAGGAAAAAAGCTCCATTACTTTTGTTGTCCTTTTAGTAAAAAACTTCTGCTGGAATGACTGTTGCTGCTAAGAAATGAATCGTGGGCATGTGTCTGTATAGCCACTCACAAATGCTTATTGTTATGTCAGGAAGTTATCAGGGCGACTACTGAGCAGCGTTGCCCTTTTGAATCCAAAAATTCATTCACCGACATAAGACACATTATTGCCACATCAGATGTCACTCTCCTTGCTAAAAATTCCTGCAACAAAGGGCTTTGCTGGGGA